>JAIEZT010000016.1:8721065-8981065 GCA_019594935.1 Periophthalmus modestus
TTTCGTGCCTCACTGCGGACTGACAGCTGCTGCTTCAAGCGACTGTGAAAAGGCGCTGGGTGAGGTACGCAGTTACCCTGCCTCATGTTAGGGGGCACTCGTGAGCCTAGGGATTCTTGTAACTCCCGCAGAATAGGGGCCGCAAACTACAATTTAGAGTTAGCAAGTCAACTTTAGCAATCCGTTCATTTTTTTCTCTATATCTGGCCCTACTTTTTAAATGGAGGAAGATTACATATTCACATAAAGCTGAAGCAGTTTTCTAAACTGGACTTTCAGTAGAAGCAGGAGGTTATAATTAAAGGAAGACCAACGCTAAAGGAGCTAAATGGTTTGCTCCAGACGACGGAGCGAAAGACTCGCTCTTTTCAGAGAGGTATGAAATGGTAAGAAATTGAATGACTTCAATCCATTGAAAATTGGGGAACCAGAATAAGGATAAAAAACAATACAAAACCAGCATGCTTTTTATTTGATACTATTACAGCTATTTCATACGGACTTCGTAACTTTTATTTTGAAATTCTTTTTTATTCTGGCCCCAAGTCACTTACTGGGAGAGAAACTGACCCGGGGCCAAATGTACTGACACCTGGTTTACATGTTTGTAAATCTGATTGCGATAACATCAGTGCCTCACCAGCCACGAACCTCACCGCACGTCACTGGCCAAAGACCAGTTTCTCCCTCTGTGTCTGTGTATGCTGTGCAGTCGGGTCCCGCTCCCCCTCCCTCTCGCTGATCCTTCTTTCCACTCTGCTCTCTCTTCTGGTGCTTCCTATTGTTATAATCCAAGTTACAGAAACGAAACCGCTATTTTTCTCACCATTTATAAGTGAAACTTAAGAACTCATTTAGCGCACGGACGTCACGCGTGTTTCTGCCAGTAGATTACTCCAGAATTATTGGTCCTATCAGCACTATCTGCTCTCCAGACCTGAAGTCCACCTGTCTGTTTTCAATAAGATGGAAGAAAATGAAATCGAAAATCAAGATTGATTAAAATGGGGAGGGGGAAATCATGATTCTTTTTATTCCCATATTGCCCGGCCCAACTTGTCATTTGTTGTCACCAAGGTTGAAATAATTACATGAATTAGTTTTTTTTTAATTTTACATATCGTGGCGAATCATGATGAATCAAATCATAAGTCTTTCATTATAGAGCTAACAAAATCATGAGATTTGAGAATTGTTACACCCCTGGTTTTCACTGGTTAAAAATACATCACAAAGGACATGCATTCTCACAGTGAGCAGAGGGTGCCTTTCCACAGTAACTTTGTCTTTTGGAGTCACTTGCTTGTCTCTATGGAGATAGATGCGTTTAATACCATTTACCAACAAAAAATGACACAGTGCACCTTTAAGAAAATGCTGGGCTCTTATTTCTTGAAAACTACAAATGTTTTAGTTTCCTTAATATTTACCAGTCACACGATACCCCAAGCTCAAAAATGGAGATCTTATTGTTGCATTCTATATTTATAACTTTCATTTTCAAACATACTAGTATCTTAACTCTTTGCACTTGATTTAATACATTTTACTGGGGACGATGTAAATCTACATTACACTGCAACACCAGACTCACTGTGGAGCCCTTATCAATTATACAACCTGAATTCCCGCTGTATGATGTTGACTTATGATGGCGTGTTTGATGGATGAGCGCCGGATAAGGGATTGTACTGGGAGCGGAATGTATTTGAATAATGTGAATAGAAAAGTCGATAAAAAAAAAGCAACTTCGTTTTATTTTTTCCAACCCCGTGTCACTGTGCAACATTGGGCAGATCAGAACTCACAATCACAACCCCGGTGTGTTCTATCTAGCTCCACAATGGTTTTCAGTTTACCATTCATCTGATATTCCCCAAGCATGGCCCATGCTGTTAATGGGAACTGAAGTCTCCACAAATGCTCTCGATTTTACCTTTACAGCTGCAGTGACACCTCGCGGAATTTTAATGCTCTTTGACAGACACTATGTTGACAGCTGGGGAGAAAAAATACATTTAGCAATGCTTATAAAGCCATGCATAGGGGAGACTCAATGTAAAGTGTAGACCTGCTCAGAAACCAGTCTGGTGATGGTTTATAGACTTGAAAACTGTGTGGGAAATGTCTGTCTTGGATTTATTTTGTAACTATGTGGTAATTTGTGATTTTTAAGTGTTTGGCATGAGTGGACCTACCAAACCATTGTGAATGTAGCAATTAGCTAGCAGCAAAAGAAAAAAAATCATTCTGTCAAATGCATAAACGTTTTAGAGTGAAAACGTTTGGCTACTCATCCAAGTGGCTTCTTCAGATGTGGTCAGATTGCTGGTGGACACTGCCTTATATCAATCTGTCTGAAGGGAGGAGCTGACTACACTGACTACACACCAAGGTGGTTTTCACACATGTGACTCTGGTGACAACAAAGAAAACGACACGCTGACAGACCCATACTCACCTCCGCAGACAGAAGCAGGAGGAGACTGTCGCTGATATTAAATTGAACCAAACTACCGCATCAGGTGAATGTGTCAAACAGCAGCTCTGCAGCGCCCATTCATTTAAATATACATGATCAGAGTGCTTTTTACCCAATACCCAATTTCTTCTCGCACCCATAAACAGTCTGTGCTCTGAGTGAACGCGGCCAACCCTGGGCCAATGTATCCAGATACATTGGCCCAGGGTTGGCCGTGTTCACTCCATAGTCACCCCGCTCTAGAATGGAGCCGCTCCGAGACCTTCTGATTCAAGCGCTCTCGGACTGGCCGTTTACTATGGTCCAGAGTGCAACTGTCATGTTCACCAGCCCAAGCACCGCGCTACATCGACTTAACTAGTGGCAAATGACCTAACACACCTGTTTGTTTAGTTTGTGTTTATTGGCTAGGTCTATTGAACTAGTCTGAACTGTCCCTGAGTCATATTTGCATAATCGTTCAGGGCTCTCCCACCTTTTAGCATACTGGCTAGCATTATTGTGTTCCTTGTTTTGATTTAGGTCTGAGGTCTGAACTCACAATGACAACCCTGGTGCTTTTTATCTAGCGCCACAATGGCTTTCAGTTTGTTGTTCCTGTGATACTCCCAAAACTTGGCCCTTGCTGTTAATGGGGAACCAAAGTCTTCACAAATGCTCTTGATTTTACCTTTACAGCAGCGGTGACACCTCTCGAAATTTTAATGCTCTTTGACTTACAGTTTGATGTCACCGACTTGGCAGACTTTGGTTGTGCTCATATTTTTAGCTAATTAAGAAAATGTGAGGGGAAACATGAAAGAGCGTAAGTGAAGGAGAGGTTGTTGTCTTCTAAGTGAACGTGCTAAAACTATTGATTTATGTTGTAAAGACCTAATGACTGTCTCCACAAAGTTCTAAGCATGGAAAGATTTGAGACATTTAACATGATCTAGTTCTTAAGACAGAGAGAGCACTGGGATATAAAAAGAGCTGTGCAGTCATGCTTTTGTGAACATTTGTCATCATAATGACCCTTAATGTGGACTTAGTTTCCTAAAATAGTATTTCTATTTTATCATAAGAATTCATCTCTGTGGACCAGATTGGAAAGATGTGCAGCCAGTCAGTGGGCCTGTATATCGACTTATTGTTCAGTATATGAAAGCTGGAACAATTTATTTTTGGGCTTAGAATTTATTGTGTGTACATTTATTGATTTATTTATTTTAATAATAGTGGTGCCATTATTATGTATTAATGCCGTAGATGGTTGAATAAATAACAAATTAATAAAATAAAAGCTAATTATTGGTTCCTTCTGCTATTTATTTTTTGAAACACAGGCCTTATGATACGATCTATTAATAAACTAATTCACTGGGATGATCAGTGGCGTAAAGTAGCTTCAATGTTATCATTTATCGCACTATTTCTTTGTAGCAATAAATCGTGCTTCAAAATGTGTTATCGTGACAGGCCTGCCAGTCAGGCACACTAAACTGGCAACCTCAACAGGAGGAAGAGCATGGTATGGTTTAAAAAAAAGTTCTTGAGAAAACGAAGGTTCTTTAATGTGATCATAAGGCAAAATTTCATCCATGTGTCTAGTGTACTGTTGTGTGCTATTAGGCCGGGAGCATCGCTATGGAGGACAGAGACAAGCTGATCAAAAAGACTCAAAAGACCAAACTACGAACTGTGATACCTGGGCTGAACAATTTGAAAAAAATAAATACTGTATTTTCCGGACTAGAAGATGCTACGTTTTTTCTACTTTTTAACTGCTGCGGCTTATGGTGCAGTGAGGACTTGCACTTTTTTTTTTCTGTGGCGCCAAAAACATTTTGCCCAGCAACATTAAACATAAAAGTGAAAAGAGTGGATGTTGCTCCTTACCTGTCTTCTTGTCCCCTGCTGTCAGTGATTCATTTCTTACAGTGATAAGAAGACAGTGGTCTGGTTTATCGCAGGGGTTAATATAAACGAAATCCGTGAAGTAGAAAACTTAAATTTTGTACAATTATTCTATATGTTTTGCGGCCATAGGTGTATTTTTCAGTTCCTCTGTCCCCGCCTCTTCGTCCTGGCGCCGCTCCGCCGCTCCTGCACTGTTTCTCTCCTTCTTGTTCACTTTTGTTTGAAAAAACTCTAAAGGTTTATCTTTTAATCCAGGGTGCTTAGTCTCCATGTGCCAAAGCAGTTTTGAAGGTTTCATTGCCCCATTCGCTTTTCTCCGCATATTACGTGGACTGGGCGCATGAGAGTCAGTCACCTCTACAGACAAACTCATATTTTAAGCAGGACTCCTGCTCCTCTTCTGGCGCCTCAGTTTGGCCTTTTCCCCTTTGCAAAAAAGCTCTCCAAAGACTTGTTTTGGCTCATTTTCACGAGCTTGTGGGTCTAGTTTTGGGCAACATGTCTGATGCGTTATACATGATACGTCATCGTGCAGGACAAGAGCAGATCAAGCACAGCTATAATAAACTCGCCGTTATATTAAATGGATTTTTGTGGTGATTTTCTATCAAGATTTTCATTATATATCTACAGACAAGCTTACTAAGTGTCATGAGGGATGGGCGAAAGTTACCTCGGAGAAAATGCGGTCACTGATAAGTTATTTACTGTTTTTGTGCGGCCCGGTAGCAAATGCGTAACCCGGTGGTTGGGGACCACTGCTGTACAGGAGACACGGCACCTCCTTTAGCCAATCAGGACGCAGAACACGCACCTGCATACACTGTAAACAAAAGCATGCCAAACTGTTGTAGTGGTCGGTCGCAAATGAACATTTTTGAGCTAATTTTTCAAATTACTTCGTGGGATACCTGCGGCTTATGGTGCAGTGTGGCTTATAGAATTTTTTTTCCATAAAATTAAAGCATGCGGCTTTTAATCAGGTGCACTCTGTAGTCCGGAATTACGGTAATAGTGATTTTTCATGACAAGCATAGTGATTCGTTCTAATAATAGAATTCTGTTCAGAGTTCACATTTTAAATGCTTCCAGGAGAATATACAAAAAGACTGAAAAATGAACTGATAATCTAATACAAGAATCACATGTTTCTACATATCTAAATGACAGAGTTAGCCGTTTTAATGCAGAATAAGAATATTTTGTTGTTTGTGGCAGGCATTTAGAAATTTGCAGCCTTTACAATTTGCTAAGCCCCATGTGGCACAGTATTTTTTGTTTTAATTGCCCAGATTTTAAACCCATTGATGGACCCTGTGTTGCTCTGAGGAAAGCATACAGCATTTAGCAGCATTACTCACATGCTTGTATAGCCATGTGTTGGGTGTGTATGCAGTTTAAGTACAGACATGCTCAGAACCAGCCTGATGATGGTTTATAGACATCAGAATTGTGCTGGAAATGTCTGTGTTTCGAATCTATTACGCAACTGTGTGGTAATTTGTGATTTCTTAGTATTTGGCATGAGAGGACCAACTAAACAAAAAATCTAACACCTTTGTTAATTACAATTAGCAAAATACAACTCCAGGTATGTTTTGATGAGGGAACGTTATAACATGGTTAGGTTTGCCTTTATTTTACCCATAGGGAAATGTGTCTTCTGCATTTGACCCATCCTTCAAAGCCGTTCGGGCAACCTGGTTGATGGTTAAAGCAGTTGATGCTCTGACCTCCCCACCTTTAAAAAAAAAAAACAACCTCAAAACTCACCTGTTCAAAATTGCTTTTAATGTTTGATTTTAGTTGTACATTTTGTGATATTGTGTATGTATTGTAAAGCGTCTTTGAGTATCGTGAAAAGTGCTATATAAATACAATTAATATTATTATTATTATTATTATTATTATTATTATTATTATTTTATTATTATTATTTAAAAAAGCTCAAAAGAAGTTACTTTGAGACAGTATGTCTCCTTTTAGCACTTTATTTGAATGATAATTTATGTCAGCAACCAAGCCCATTATCTGTAGATTATTAGGTCTCTTCTTTGACATGTGTTTAGACCTGTGCCCATGTTCTGTAGTCGCCACCATTATCCCGCACTAAGTGTCAGGCATGTGGCCCTAATCAGAGAACACGGCTTCTCTTTCATTCCTATTGAGCTCTGCGTAACAGAGGCTCTCATTAGACACACCACCAACATATGCCACAACTGTGAGGCATTTGTACGCACCCTGAGGAGGCCTGCCAGGTCCTCACCACTTCATTTGTCTCCTCCTCCTTCACCGCCACAGTCACACACAGGTTTGTTTGGTGTGCCGTGCTTTAAAGGAAATGAAGGCACCGATCTCCCTGTGTGGAATACGCCTTGTTTTTTAATCAAGAGCCCGCTATCAGCCCCACAGCCTTACACTGATGTTCTTATTAGTTTGACAGGATCTGACGGGTGCGGAGTCAGCCGAGCACAGAGATTTCCAGTCCGCCTGCCAGTTTCTCCCCTTTGCATCTTTATCGCGGGTTTTAGTTAGTCTGAGGCTCTACACTTTTACTCAGTCTCCTGATTCTTTGTACATTTTCTGAAAGACAATTTGCTAGCATAGGTTGCTTCTGAATTTTAATGGTGCTCAGTAGTGCAAAATATATTGGATATTAAAATCCAAGTTGCAATATTAAAAGGTTTAGTCCTCCCAATGTTTGAAAAATAATTTTGTAATGAAAGCTTTTCAGGCTCAGGTTGAGCAATCATAAATGAACTGGAAATCTTTTCTTTCAAGGTTTGCTAATTAGCAATGGGCTTAGTTTTGCTTTCATACACTCTCTATGCAAATAACAGGTTCATGCTTTTTAAACAGTTAAAGCAGATTGTTGTAACTTGTCTTGTTTGTGTCTTTACTTCATAGTGTCTTTGTATAAAGCCATTGCTGCCTGTTGTGTGGTTCACCCTGATATTTTCTCACTTGAAAAAATAAGTGAGTTGCACAGACAGGTCACTTTAGTCACCCCACAAAAAACCCATTTAACTGAGACACAAACTCAACAACTTACGGACTTACTGTGTTAAATTATGCAAAATGCAGACCTCTTACATTAGAAGTAAGATTTTTGCTTCGCTCATTGATTCTGCAAAATTTTGCTATGTTTTTCGGTCCTCTGTGGTAGTTTTTCTTTTATTTTTTTTTCCAATACGGATGGACCATGCATGTCCCCAATTGGCTAATCCACCAGTCAACCACGCACATCTGAAGTTGGGGAGATTCACCGGTGACCAGACTCACATTATAAAGTATTGAAAAAGTGTGTATTCTTGCCTGATCTCAAGCAAGGTAATATGTATTCAGTGCTTTTTAGCCAAGAATGATACTTGTGCCCTGTTGTTACATACTGCATGCCCTCGTTTTTTTCTGTTCCACTGCATGGACTCCACTGAAAATGGAGATGTGCACATTAATGTCATGGCCAAGCAGCTCTATAGAGTTTTTCTATTGCAAGTGGTTCTGTGCGAGTCCTTATGCATCACCGTGGCTTGAACTTGTGCTGTTGAAGATGTTGAAATGGATACATTCTTCCATATCGGCGAATGGGAAAAGTAATCTATGGCTGCCTTGAACCTCATCTTGGAGCGGAGCCTTGAATCATAAAAGGCTGTATATTTAAATGGAGCCGACGACATGCTCCCAGTAATGTCTGACTTGCGCTTGATGGAACAAGATCCAAAGTGTACGTGTGTTATTTGATCGCTGCCATCATCTCCTTCTCGCGATTTCCAAAAGTCACCTTGAGCCAGCGACCGGAGCGGCACGTTCAAATGAGGGGTTAAAAGCTAGAGCCAAGCCTTTGCGCGGCCCTCACATAAGAGAGCCATGAGAAGCTTGATGTTGCTAGCCTGGATTATCCCCCCTCCACTCCACCTCTCCCAGGATCATTTGCATCCATTTTTCATCAATCTTTGTGTGAATTCTTAAGATATGAAAACGAGGCCCACAGCCAGCCGTTTGAACGCTTGTTTTAACCGGTCCCAGTCGCTCTGTGCCACCGTTCGGCTGACTTTGACAAGCTTAGTTTATTCTCTTTATACTCAAGTCAATTTATTAATGAGGTACACTCACTGAAATATTCATGCCGGTTATTTGTGTGCCCTGAACGTAAATGAATGGGATGTACAATGTTGAACAATAGCAAAGAGAGGCAGAAAATGGCATTAGAATCATACTTAATTGGCTTGTTATATGATGGCAATGTTTCATCATTCATGAGCTTCACTTCACTGCCATCTGCTGTAAATAAGTAAATACGATCTAGTCACATAGCTTTTAGTGCACACAAAGATGCTTTATACAGAAATTGGGTAGGAAATTATAATGAATGGGATGGACACTTTACTCGTATCTCTTATCCTTTTGAACAATTTTACTATTAGGCCTCAAATGTGCTAGATTTAGGTCTTATTGCAAGTCACAAATACTGAACTTTATGTTTGTCATATCTGTTGCCAGAGAAAATTGTATTCTGACAACTGGACAGCATATTTAGGATTGAATATTTTTCGCTTATCATTCAAAAGGCTTCTTCAGTTCCAACAAGGTTCTGTAAGTCACTGCCTTGTATCTGTCTGAAGGTATCAACTAAAGACACTGAAACTATTCACGTATTCACTCCTAAATTGTACCTTATTTGTACCATGTATTTTAGCCAAATTTGTCTTGCCCCAATATTTACTTTCATGCCGTTTCATGTCTGTTCATTAATACACATTGTTCCAGTCAAATAAATAAATAAATAAATAAAATGCACACATACATTGTATAAGCAACTCTTGAAGTAAAAATAAGTGTTGTGTGCTGTTACCATCTAATTATTGGACAATACAATGCTTTATAATTGAGAGGTGTGTGTTAGAATGCTAGTTGATTATAGCTTTACCGTGATGGCAAAACTCTGCTCACAGTTGAAAGTGAAAAGTGCTTGTAAAAACTCATCATGTTGAATAATTAGGATACTCAGAATGCATAAGGTAAGTGAGGAATAATTTGAATAACTGGAACACTGTAAACCTTTTAGAATGAAATAGTTTGCAGTGTAAGCTACCTGGTTGATAGTTTCAGAAATTACATTTACCAATCTATTTTGCTTTTAATTGCAATGATTTTTTTGTGGAAAAAGTGCAAATGTTTGCAATGAGAAAATACAATATTGTAATTGTTATTTGTATTTTTAAATGTTAATTATGAAGAATTAACTTTCTTTTCCTTCATATACTCAACTGTTTTAAATCCTCCATAAATCCATGCATTTAAAATCAAACTTGGTTTGCACTGCAGCCTAACCTCTCCTTGACTCTTCGAAGCACGCTGCTGTTTGATCAGTTAATAAGCTGGAAGTTAAAGTGTCCATTTAGTCCGGATGAAGTCACTCTGTATTTAGCACCCATGGGTCCCCTCTCCAAGTCCATCATGTGTGGGTGCCTGGGAAGGCTGTTTTCCTCTCCACTGAGCTTCACTTAATGAGCTCATCTGCCTGGAGGTTATTGCTGCTACTGCTGCTGCTGCTACTGCTGCTGGGCCCACCAGCTGCAGGAGGAGAGGAGGTCTGCAGCACCAGCGCTTGGATCAAGGATTTAAGAGGAACAATCGGAAGAGTTCATGTGTCAATGCTGGAACTGAGAGATCATTTTGAATAAGATGGTTGGTTTGAAGGTATTTTCTACCGTTACTTTTTCTTTTCTTTCTAATATTCTAGTTCGATTAGTTTGATTTACAGTTGAAACCAGAAGTTTACATACACTATATAAAAAAGATACAATCACTTTTTTTTCTCTCAGTCTGACATGAAATCAAACTAAACTTTTCTTGTTTTAGGTGAATTAGGATTACCAAATTTTTTTTTCTATTTGCTACATGCCAGAATAATGAGAGATTATTATGCACGTCAATAATCTGAGAAAACCCAGATGATGTCATGTCTTTGGAAGCTTCTCAAGTGAGTTTTATTGACAACATCTGAGTTATTATTATTCATTAGAGACACACATGTGGGGACACTCATGTGGATGTATTTGAAGGCACACCTGAAACACACTGCTTCTTTGTGTAACATCATGGGAAAGTCAAAAGAAATCAGCCCAAGATATCAGGAAGAGAATTGTGGACTTGCACAAATCTGTTTCAGTCTTGGGAGCAAATTCCAGATGCCTGAAGGTGCCACGTTCATCTGTTCAAACAATTATATGCAAGTATAAACACCATGGTAATGTCCAGCTATCATGCTGCTCAGGAAGGAGATGGCTTCTGTCCCAGAGATGAACAGGCTTTGGTCGGAAATGTGCAACCCAAGAACAAAAGATGTGAAGATGCTGGCTGAAGCTGATGAGTGTGCTGTTGTGGACAGTGAAATGAGTATTGTACCGACATGGGCTGAAAGGCCACCCTGCTAGGAAGAAGCCATTACTCCAAAAGAAACATGAAAAAGCCTGATTACCATTTGCAAATGCACACAGGGACAAAGAGCTTAATTTCTGGAGACATGTCCTGTGGTCTGCCGAAACTAAAGCTGAACTGTTTGGTCATTATGAGCAGTTTGGAGGAAAAAGGCTAAAAAGTCAAGCCTGAGCACACCATCCCAACTGTGGAATATGGGGGTGGGAGAATCATGTTGTGGGGTTGTTTTGCTGAAGGAGGGACTAGTGCACTTCACACAATCAATGGCATCATGAGGAAAGAACATTATGTGGAAATACTGAGGCAACATCTCAAGACATCAGCCAGGAAGTTAAAGCTTGGGCACAAATGGGTCTTCCAAGTGGACAATGACCCAAAGCGTGCTCCCAAACTGGTTACACAGTGGCTTAAAGATAACAAAGTCAGTGTTTAAAGTGGCCATCCAAAAGCCCTGATCTTAGTCCTTTTGAAAATTTATGGGCAGACATCTGAAAAGACATGTGCGAGCAAGGTGGCCTACAAACTTGACTCAGTTGCACCAGTTCTGTCAGGAGGAATTGGCCAGAATTCCTGCCAACTATTGTGAGAAACTTGTGGAAGGATATCCAACACGTTGATTCCAAATACTAATGAAATGTATGTAGATTTCTGACTTTGAAGAAAGTAATGGAAAATTGTCTAAAAAAAAATTCTTCCCTCATTATTCTGGCATTTAGCAAAAGAAATAATTTTGGTAATCCTGCTTGACCTAAAACATGAAAAGTTTAGTCTGATTTCTTGTCAAATAGTGAGAAAAACAAGCATATGTGTCTTTTTATACAGTGTATTTAAACATCTGGTCTCAGCTGTAAGTATTTCATTGGATGTTTTAATTTTCATGCTCTTCTTGGACTTTGTGTTGCAATACTGAAATTTTCCCCTTGTGTACACATTTATAAAGTATAAACATTTTGCAGTTGTTGTACTTTTGTTGTTAAAAATGGGGTATTTTACTTGGGGAATTAAGTGTTAACACATAACATAATTAGATCACCATGTTACCTTTTATTGTTTGAAAATCCTTAATTTGCAGAAAAAACGTTTTATAGTTTAACTTTTTTGACACTCTGAATCTCCCCTCCCTTTGCTCTATGTGTCAAGTCGATCTTCCTTCAGAGCACTGTTACTTTACAATCTGCTAATGAAAGTACAGCACATTGCATCAGGTTTGTCAAGTTGTAGTGTACAGTTTTGTATCCTGCTTTTATACATTTATGGAGAATTGTCCTTTGAGAGCATGGGTGACGTAGGTTTGTGGGCAGAGCATTGAGCAGACTCTTACAACTAACTGTAAGGAGATTTGGAAATGGGGTCCAGGAGAGATCACTAAATTACTCAAACATGCATTGATGATATCTAAAACCATGTAAAACCATGGCATGTTTTTGATGAGGGGACAAAGTTATAATATGGTAGAAAGCCTCAATTACTCCCTCTTTATTGTGATTATTGTTATTGGGAAGATCAATATAGCTCAGCCTTAAGCACAGGGTTGTCTGTGCAGCCTTATTTTGTTTCAGAGTTGCCACCTGTGCCATTGTGTTGTGGCTATTGAAACAAATATTGAAATGGCACTGTTTCTAGCAGATGTAAATTCATTCCAGGTGTCATTCCTGTCCACGGTGTCTTAATGTCTGTGAGAAGAAAAGTTGGAAAAGCGTTAAATGAGGACCTTATTTGTCCTTTTTGGTCCAGCGCAGGCACCATCCATCAGGCTGTCTGCGGGCGTTGCTGGAGCATCCCACTTGTTGTGGAATGAGCTGTCAGAGTCTGAAATGTATTTGCTCTTATCTGTGGCTCACCTGTGACGGAGTAAAAACACAGCCCTAAATCTGTGGTTGCCACAGGGACGCGCTGCCTTGACCCCATATGCAGAGCAGCCCCGTGCTGGTATCTGTAAAACACATACTGGGCTAACATCATGTTCGGCTGCAGCAGGAAATAAGTTGTGATAAGGTACATCTTGTGCTGAATTAAAAAATGTAAATGGACTTGTTTTGGCTTCTTTTAGCAGAGCTCAGTGATGGATGACTTTATCGAAGCCTACAAGCAGCCATATTACAACTATTAGAAGGTAGGGTGAAAATCTGTCATGAGAAATTAACTATGTTCTCAACAGAATACAAAGTAAGGCAATCAGCAGTAGAAGAATATACATGCTGCTGACTCCCTTTTAATATTGATTTAGTTGTTGATTTAGTGTGTTTCAGTTGTTTTGGAGGTATTGGTTCCTTGTGTATTGCCTGCATTTAACCTAAAATCCCCCAAAAATTTGGCAGTGCAAGGCAATATTTTACTAAGGACTTTGTTAAAATAACTAGTTTTAATTTTAATATTTTGTACTGTGGGTGAATTAACTGTTTTAAGATAATTAGACATTTCCAGACTTTTTCTCCATTTTTCTTTAGGATAAAATATCTACTTCAAGGTGAGTGCCAACTACTCTGCCACACATTGTGTTTACCTTGCAGTTATGTAGGCAGATACACACACATCCAAAAACAGTTAAGCCTCTGTGCTGGATCCCTAAACCAAAATTGAAGAGAGAAATGACTAAAGAGGGCCTCTGACCCAAGACAACACTTGTGGTGTTGAAAAATTGGGAGCTCCAGAGAACTGCTGTGCGGATCTACTTTCTTTCTACACTTTACTTTACAGTTAAACAACAAAGCATCAGAGGCAGACAGAGTAGCCAAAAATGGTACTCAAGTAAAAGTAGAAGTACAAGGTAGTAGTACAAGAAAATACTCACGTAAGCATAAAAAGTATTTGGGAAAATGACAAGTAACAGTAACTTATAGAGTAACTGTTGGGAAGTAACAGCTGATTTATAATTTGAAGTTAATGTAATTTGAATGACAAAACATTAAATCTGGTATTTTCAAAGGACAGAGCACAAAACGAGAAAAAAGCTACATTACATTTGAAGGAGCGCTGCAAGAAACACAAATGTTCAAATTAACATAAAGCTTTTATCACTTGTAGACTTACTCACAGTGGGAAAAAGAACCAGTTTTTTTTTTTTTAAGAGTACTGTTACTTCAATAAAAATATTACTCAAGTAGGAGTAAAAGTATGTTGCTAGAAAAATACTTTGAAAAGCACAATTTCTTTACAAAGTTACTCAAGTGTGTGCTACCCACCTCTGCATAGCATGTTTTCTACATTGCACGCTAAAAATGTCCATGATTTACACACACTTTCCTACTCCATTGACTTCTGCATTACCTCCACTAAGACCACCCTGATTCACTGTGCACCATCACTTTTAATTGTACTTGATGATAAATAGTGTTGTACCTTCTAATGTGGCTGTATGGTTTCATCGCCGGCCTGTTATGTCCTTCCTTTGAGAATACGCTCCTGTCTGCGCTTATTGTCCGATTGGCCTGATCTATTTATCGGGTCTTTGCGTGACCATCCAGCCGCCCCCCCCTCTGCCCCTTCAAACCATCCTTCTCTCCTGGGACGACTACATGGAGCTCTGCGTACTTGTCAGACGGACTGACCATACTCCTAAGAACAAAACAAAAAAAAAAAAAACATTTGAATGGCTTTATTTCTTTAGTCAGCCCATCTGGACACAAAGTATTTCCCCCCCTTGCATTATTGAACAGGCAGAACATTGTTAAAGCACTCAAGAGGTTTGTTAATGGTGTGGTTTAGAGACTGGCTATATTGCATTTGAAAATAAGGAAGTTAAAAAAGACCAGCAAGTATTAATCTTGGTTTAACTGGTTTAAGTAGAAGTTATGAGTTTGCAACTTTTTTTGTGTGATTTTGTGTATTAAATGATTAAGCCAAATATCACATTGCCACAATTGAAAGATAAAAACAATGTGTGATTCAAGTCACCTAATAAGTCAAAGGGGTATTATACTAAATCAACTTTTTGGACCTTTCTACCATGCTATAATGTGGTTCTCTTCATTGTTTTCTCATTAAAAAACATACCTGTGCTTTTATATCCATGCATATCTGAGTAATATTGCAATCTTTCCCAGGTACTATTCAGAACCTCCTTATGATTGACAGTATAAACCCACAACTATAAGGCTCAGGCCACAAGTCTTCTTAAGCAGGATTATAACAAAAATTGAGGTGCACACGCACGTTTATAGGTGCATGGATATACAGTTGGTTTGAGTGAAGGAAAACATTCCACTTCTCTGCGTATTTGGGAAGTTTCTGTCCTAAGTTCAATCACCTGTTTGTCCTGTCCAAACAGTAACATGCAAACAGTACATCCTAAGTGAGTGTGTATCCATCATGCACAAGTTTATAAAGTCAGAATCTCATCGCCCTCATCGCCCTGCTTTGCTCTACACGTCCTGAGTCCATCTCGACACAGCCCGCATCACCCTGCATCGTTCCACAACTCCTGAGACCAGCTCCATACAGCCCGCATTGCCCTACATCGCTCCACACATCCCGATGTAAAACTGACTTGATAACTATTTAGATTACCGATATACTTTTAAGTTACTATATAATGGGTGAACCAAAGGCACTAACTCCTGTCCATATTCACTTTATCTTTTGTTTTCAGTGTAGGAGTTCTGTTGGTCTTAAAACACTATTGATTTTTTACCTTGCTACTGTTTGTCGTTTATGAGGATGTCGAAACAGACAAAGACTAGACCCGTAAACCATAGCAACTAAAGGGTGTTTTTCATCCATACATCTATAAATCTGCTGTTTGGTTGCTTGGCCTGTCTCTTTTTAACACAAAAGTGCCAACAACTAGCTTTATGTAAGCTGTAAAAAATATGGATAGAACTAACAATTGCTAACACATGTCAAACCAATAACTATATTAATTCATATTGTTTATTTGGCAGGGAAGTGGGACAAATCACATCTCTTTGAATTGATACACAGTGAAGCAATCTGTGCTGGAAATGCTGTTTGGCCGAATGCTCTTAATCCAGTTTTACTTGTAGCCGAGTGTCTCTAATACTTATTTGTCTACTTGATTTGAGTGAAAACTGAGATGCCATTTATGTGTAGAAAACGGCACAGTAAAGGCCCCAGAAAAGATCCTTGTGAGATGCCTCTGGAGAGTTTAATTGAAGATGAACTCTTAATTTACCTCAAAAAAGGATTATAGCTAATTAAATTTTTACTTAAGCTACAAAACTGTTTAAGTCGTTCTGAAGGTGTGTCGACCTGGAATATTATCTCTGGATCTGGAATATTATTCCAGATGTAATTCATTCAGTTTTTTCTCTTTTCAACAGGATCCCTTATAGACAGTGTCTAAAATGACCCTGACGCTGTGAATTTTCTTGTTTCATGTTTTTCTTTTTCTGTCAGATACCCTTCCTGTTGAAACCCACTACATACTGTGCAGTAAAAAAAAAAAAAAAGTAAAGCGTTTGCTGAGCAAACACTTAATCTACTGCAACACTTTTTCTTTCTTGTTCATTATTGTAATGAAGGAATTCTATAACTATAGAGCAGCAGCTACAGTCTCAATATTTTGTGTGTGTTAAACTGTAAATGAGCCAACACTTTCACCACATTAAACACTGTTTGCAAATACATTACGTTACTCTATCTTGTCACTTCAAAGTTGTGCTCAATTCAAAATTAATTGAAGTTTTGTTGGTGCGTTCAGGCGTAGTACAAGTCTGTCTAGTGAAGCCTAACAGTTTGTGGAGGATTTTTCTCAACTTTGAGCTTTTATTTAAGTTCTATTGGAGCATGAATGTGGACGTCCTCACTGCTTCACCAACTTTCTGACATGACGAAACCCAATCCAACAAAAAGCACCTCACTGTAATAGAACAATATTAAAATAACTTTGAAGTTGTCTGCTAAATTTTTCATTTATACCCCCGCACAGTGAGATGTGTTATGCATCATGCTCCTGCATGAGTGTAATTTCAATTAACTGTGCAGAGATGATGTGTAAAAAATCTTTGTTGTTTTGTTGTTGTTGATTTTTCCCTGAAGTGAAAGGCTGTCACAGGTTCAATGTCATCAGTTTGACAGAGTGAGACCAGCCAAGTGGTGGGCTCCAGCCACGTCAATCTCCCTTGTTTACCCAGACACAACCGTAGCTCCAGCAGCACCGGGGGGGCCCGATTTCACAAATGTTTGTCGACAGTGAAGTGCGTCAGAGAGAGTCAGAGGATAGTGTCTTTGTTCATGTCTGCGTTTGATCAAAGAGGAAATTGTTTTCTGTTTTCTGCTCATAAGTAGAATTGAATTGTCTGCAGAATGTTATATTGTAAACCCTGACTGTTGAAGCACAGCTGTGTAGTATGTTAATGACAAATTACTGTAGAAAGATTTACCTTACTGTGGTGTTCAGTCAACAACTGGTGTTCATTATTTTCTGTAATGTTTAGAGGTTATGATTGAAGAAAAAAAAAAAAAAAAATACACTTTAAAAAAATACTTCTATGAACTATTGGCATTTAATGCTTCCAAAGTTGGGTCAAATGTGGGAAAACAGATTTTTGTGGACATCAAATATACCTTAACCTCTATTGCTTAAATTTTTGTCCCAGGATCACAAAAGTATTCATAAATGTGATTTGACATTGAACTTGTTTTTAGCTGAAAATGTAAAATTCACTCCCCAACAAACATAACTACTCCAGTGAGAGCCTGTAGCAGATTTACATAGCAATGCATTTATCAGCACTACTGTATATGTGTAACTCCCGTGAGAGTTCATGGATGCCAAAAACACAGCTTAGAAGAAGGAAACGCATTCCCCAGGTCACCTAAAAGTAACTTGAAAGGAATGATAATGCAGGGCTATATCTCTTGGATGTATGAGAACTCCTTTTTGCTAACAAGTTCACTGTGTCCACTCTAATGATGCAGACTGTGGTGTGCATGCTCGGGCTCGCTGCTAGGCTGGTTTCAAGAGTGGAGATTCAAAGGGGAATGTGTTCAATTCACTTTAAGATGCATTTGACAAAGCGCCCATAATAACCGGGCTAAACACTGGAGGAGAAACACTCAGATATCCCTAAAGGCAGTTGTATGCACCAGTGGCACAGCTTAATCTAGAAGTGGAGAGACTATAACATATAAGGTGTGATTTTAATGCATTTTGAATGTATATGTTTGAATGCACTTGCAGACCTAGTAAACATGTATACAGTGTGTGTTTTAGGCCAATGTGAGTCTTTGTGTTCTAGTGTTAGTCACCTCATTTAAAGTTTATTTCTACAGCACATTTAAAACAACTTTAGCTGACCAAAGTGCTTCACATAAAGGTCAACAAAAAACAAATATACAAATACATAGGAAAAAGAACATAGAAAAAGAACAATAAAACACAAGTATGTTCTTGTATTTAAAAAAAAAAAAAAAAAAAAGCTTTATTATAGAGCCTTAAGTTGCTGGTTAATTTGTTAGCAGTAAATTAACAATAAATCAACAATAAACAAAAGTGGATCACAGTGTTGCAACAGAAAAGTTCACTAACTGAAATTATTTGTGCTAGATAATTCTTTTAAACTGACTTAATGTATGTTTGACTTTTTGAAATTTGAAAACTTACAAAGAAATTAGACCATTAAGTGCCAATTTCAGCCAATTCAACCTTTTCTAAAAATATTGCCTCTGATAAGTTATCTGATAACTATCTATCAATCACACATCTGAAATTGGGGAGACCGGATACCCAACCCAGAATGTCTTTGTAAACCATTGTTAACACTTGTGGTTTTGGGTTTTGGCAGACTTACTGATTTAAGGCTCTTTTAATATCTCAACAACTCAACAGTTTGTCTGCATTAAGGATTTCTTCACATACATTGCAGTTTCTTGGTAATTGCAGTGGTCAGCCCTGTCCATTCACAGATATACAGTAGTGATTATATGCTTCCAGCACATCAAACTAAAGGAAAATTGTTCACTCACTTCTATTATATTCCTCTAACCATGAGGTGCCATGGTAACTACTGTAGAGAATTCATGCCATTCTCTAGAGCTGACAGGGTTCATAATGTCCATAATGAAGAGTTAAAGATCTGACTGACAGCTATAATGACCAATGCTGATAAACCTGCACACATCACTGAACACTCTGGGTTCCCTGGTAAGGCTCTAAAGTACAATGCAAATTAAACTAAATAAGCAAATGACTATATGATTTGAAAAAGCATTTTTGTGTATTGTAACCACATTTCACCTTTTTGTATACAAATGTAAAATGTAGGCTAATAAATCCATTTATATGGACAATATGTATGTAGAGGTCCTGCTGCATTGCAGAGAAATTGTTTTTTATATTATTATAAATGTAACAAATTCTTGCGAATGGCTATCCGTTTGAATGCATGGATCATAGTCCGTAGCGAAGGCATTTAAGAACAACTTCAAGTTAAATGAAAGTGTACGGACTTTAAATCTGCTATACCCATTTTGAACCATCATTGAACACAATTTGGTTGGCCCCACCCATTTAGTCACTTTCTCACCATGACAGACTGACAACTGTGTAGGATAGTCACAGGCAGCTGTGCTCACATGTCTCTAACCAACACCCCACTCACTTAGTTCTAACCAAAACCCCGCCCACTTAGTTTCTTCTGTCACTTAAATATTGCACCATGATAGTCAAACCTTATGGTGGAGGCACAGACAGTTTTTAACAACTTGGTTTGCAACAAGATGCCCAAAGTGCTTCCCTCTCCACATTTTTCACAAACAGAACAGTCCACATTTCTGCTAAAATAGGTTTAAGTACATCCATCCACATTACCATGTTTGTATAGGTTTATTGGGGTGCTATGCCTTTGGCTTCAACCCAAACTACAATGCTGCCCTGTGATTGGTCCAGTCTCTGAAACATTGGGGGCCCAAGCACAAGAGCAGGAGACTTATGAGATGTATTCTCGTGAGTTTGTGAACTCATAAGTATTGTAAGAATTCATCTTGCTGGCCAGGTTATATTTGAACGATAATTGTTGTCTAATGTAATGCCATAATCTAATCTTTGAACTGCATGAAAATCTAATTGTGCCGGGGGCTGTTTGTCATGCCTAAGCTGTAGTTTAATCAGAGTGAGTGTAGCTCATAGTGGAACTGTGGGCCTGCTGTGTTCCTGCATGACGCCCATGTGTACACTGTTGTTACCTCTGCTCATAATGCACCCCACATGGAGAAAACCAAATCCTGCATCTGAACTGACGTATCCATAGTAATATGTAAATGAAAGAAGTGCGGCGTTTCATGCTCTGTCTCAAGAGGCTGCTCAAACCATGGCTTCTCAAACCGTGATGTGGCCTCCTTCAGATGCTTATCAAAATCTTTGGTACTAGGTTCTAATCTTTGGTTCATTTCTAGAGTTAATAATTTCACCTTTTAGTCCTTTTTGTTCTTAACTAGCCTTAAGCTTTTTTTGTCTTCAGATGTGATATAATCCTAGTATAGACCTTGCTAGAGACTATTTTAAACCTGGTTTAGTCTCATTGTAAGCCCAGAGCTCAACCCAGTACTAGACTGTAACTGAACTTGGACTAGACTAGACTTGGACCTTACGTGTCCAAACAGAAATAAGAACCATAACCATGTTAAAAAAAAAAAAAAAAGTCACCTAGTTACTAATAAATGTATAGTAATCCGTCTTAAAACAAGTGTCAGTACTCGTATAAATAGTACAGAATTGAAACTTTCTTGTATATGTATAGAATGGTCTTGATCAGAATTTGTTGCCTGCCCTGTACGACTGCATGGTCGAATTAGACATTCGTCAGAAATTATTATAGTTTTCTTGTTATTTTAGTATGAAGCCTTTTCCTTAATATCAAAATCAAGTTTAAAATGTTTGTATTAGTGTTGTCATTTCAATTTCTATTTTAATACTAAGGGATATATACTCAATACAGATTCAGAACCATGATGATACTAAAAACAGTCTTGGCCCTCTATCTGTGTAATCCCTCAGTGGTCCAGGTAGGTTCCATAGTGGTCCGTGGGCATATGCTAGTCTATGTGGTCTTATACTTGTTCTGGTACAGCTCAAGATCATTCTAAAGCTATTCAAGAAAGATTCATTTCTGCCCTGCGAATTACACTTTTTTAGTATTGATACTTTTTCAAATGAGGATCTAGTTTTAGTATCTGAGTTTTGATACTTTTGACAACCCTAAAACACTGTCACAACACTAATGCTAATAAAAACCTAAAATCTCTTTTTTTTTTTTTTTTTTTTTTTTCCACTGTTATAAGACTAACAATGAGCTAGCAACTTTTGGGGTTCAGTCCTCACGCACCTGCCCAAGGCCCATAGCTGCTGGGATACCCTTCAGTTAACACTAGTTGTTTACGTTTTTGGCCACTTGTTTGTGCATCAGAGGCTGTTGCTAAAGAAGAAAGCCAGTCTTAAGCCTGGAGATTTATCAACTCCTGAGGGAAGAGAAACCAATTCCCATGCATAGTGTTTGTTTACCCGAGTGTAGCACCGAATCCTATCAGTCCACAGACACAGGGTGGGCCAGCTGTGCCAAGTGGGCTTGTATGTGAGCTGATGGGAAACAAAGTATTTTAAGTTTCAAGTATTTAATATCCACTTTAGATAAGTCATTGTGGTATGTTTTTATGTAACTTTTCTGGTTCGCTTCCTTGTGCTCGTGGAGATTAGATTGCATTGCTTGGAATGTTCCACAGTAAGGCATTAAACTCATCTACCTTATTATTTATTGAATTACATTTGTTATTGCTAAAAACACCTTAAATAACATGGATTACAGTCCTTTCTTTTTTGAACCTGTAACTTAGTCTGGTGGAGTCACTTCCTTGTCACCATGGAGATGGAAAAGTTGAATTTCGTACAGAAACATTCCAGGGAAAGCATAAATATCTCCATGGAGAGGGCATCACACCCTCCCCCAGCAAAGTTACATGTCCATCCTTATCATATGTAATTATAAATAACATTTGTATAAATATCTACCGTAATTTCCGGACTACAAGACGCTACTTTTTTTCTACACTTTAGAAGCTGCAGCTTATGGTACAGTGCGGGTTATATAATTTTTTTTTTCTTTTCCATAAGATATACAGTGGTCCCTCATTTATTACGTTCCAAAAATAACCGTCGGTAAATGAAAAAGTAGAAAACATTTTTTTATTTTTATAATTCTTCTATATGTTTTGCGGCTGCAGGTGTATTTCTCAGTTCCTCTGTCCCCGCCTCTTCATCCTGACGCCGCTTCACTGTTATGTCGTAATGTTCTTTTTCCTGCAGTCACTGATCCACAAACTAAAGCATGGTTACAGCCCTTTTTGCTCCTTGTTAAAACTTATTCTGCTGTCGTCCTCATGTTATTTTCCTCCTTTATGTTGTTTCACATGTAAAGTCTCTGTGGACACGCGTCTTGGCCATGCTGCGTTTCTGCGGCGCATTTTCAAGCGTCAGAGACGCCGCAGAGCCGATCACCTCCGTTGATGGCTTTTATGTAATAAATACACTGAAGTCAATCTCTTAACCTGGTCTGCAGCGTTCACAACGACACAGGGAAACTAAATATCCAAAGGCACTCACAGCGTCCAGCGCGTCCACAACGCGCGTCGGAGGCGCAATCTTGACGTGTCTCAGAGTCACGCTGCAGCATCACATATTTTGGTAAATTTGGCTGAATGTATTTTTATTTATTTTATTTGGTTGGGACAGTGCATGTTGATGAACAGACATGACTGTTAACACGCCGGATTATAGCCAGAAGCTAATTTCCACCCGGACACAACGAACCGCCAACCTTCGGATCAGTGGACAAACACTCAACCTACTGAGCTACTGTCGCTCCTCGTATTCTGTACTGTACAGGAGACACGGCACGTCCTTTAGCCAATCAGGACGCAGAACACGCGCCTCTATACACTGTAAAACAAGTGTGAAATGTGAACTGCACTATAGCGAGGGACCACTGTAATGAACGTTTTTGAGCAAATTTTTCATATTACTATGTGGGATACCTGCAGCTTAAAATCCGGTGCAGCTTGTACAAGTACAATTTTTCTCTTTTTTTTTTTCTAAATTTAAAGCTTTAATCAGTTGCGCTCTGTAGTCCGGAATTTATGGTAATTGTAATTGCATAATAACCCTGCTTAAGTAAGAAAGTCAGGAGTAAACTTGTTTCATAACAATTCTGAATTTCATGCTTTTGCAATTTTTCAAAATCTCGATTATTAAAAACCTGAATTAAATCGATGAATTGCCCAGCCCTATGGAATAGTAATTTTATGACTGGTAGTGTGGTGGTTCTGTCCCAACTCTGACCATTTCACACTATTGTTGTGTCCTTGAGCAAGACACCCATACCTGTCAAGCTATTCACATACATGCACTCTCTTCTTCTCCTCAATACGGAGGTGTCCAGGAGGCATCCGGAACAGATGCCTGAGCCTGGCTCCTCTCGATGTGGAGGAGCAGCGGGAGACACAGGGGAAATCCGTCTTCTCCAGGGCCGCCAGGGTCGCTCTTCCTCCGGGGTTTAACTCCCTGTTCCTAACCTCAGTGTTTAGAGTGTGGTGTGAGCTCCAAGACCACCCCAGTCTGTTGCTCAAGAGTTGGTCGCTTTATTATCTGTACTGCACCGTAATAACACGTCTTTTTCCCGGTACCACTATAGACTCACACATACTCGCCGCTCCTTCTCGGGCTCAAGCGCCACATGCACGCGCACGTCACGTCTCACTCACGCTCACCCCCACACTGAACTAAAGCACATAGGAGCTAGAGACACATCTCACAACAACACAAAGAAATGCAAATGATGCAGATTTTAAGTTAAACGCAATGGATCTGGCGTCTGGTCGATTTTCAAGCACAGTAAAAAAAAAAAAAAAAAAAAAGTGTGTCTTAAATAAAAAAAATTTAAAAATCCGTGTACCGTCGTTCTGTGTAAATATTTCATGTCACAACATGAAAACCTGCAGCTTATATTTAGGTGCGGCTTATATATATGTACAAAATTGATTTCGTTTTAAAATTTAGCTGGTGCAGCTTATATTCAGGTGCGCTCAATAGTCCGAAATTTACGGTAAATCTCATTCTCAACAATAAATGGTAGTAGTTTCTTTTACCATGTGACCTTATTCTGTGTGATCCCTCAGTGGTCCAGGTAATAGTATACTAGTCTATGTGATCTTATACTTGTTCTGATACAGCTAAAGCTCATTCTAAAACTATTCAGGAATGGTAATTTCTGTCCTGTGAATGTGACTGAAATGAGTATCTATTTTCAATGCCAGTAGTATTGATTAGTATCTGTACTATGGTTGTCCAAAGTATCAAATCAATTACTCTTCATTAGACTTCTCTAACTGTAGGGATCTAAGCGCCAAAGTCCTCAAACCTCATTATACCCCATTGTACCCGTGTCTGTTTAAGTCTGCCTTCTGTGATCTCCTTTCAGCCTGTTCTTCTCAATCTCACTCCATCATAAAGCACATTATGTCTCCCCCACCATCTCAAGTCACTGCTGGGCGATTTCAGTCATTTTTCTTACGCTAATGAAAGACTACCTAATTTTCATTTTTCCTCTTTGTGACATTTCCAAATTTCAATTTTCACCTAATATGTAATATCACATCGAAGCACAGCTCGTGACCCTTGTGCGGAGCAGTTAATGAAAATGCCATCTCCTGTCACTTCTGCCCGGACCATAATGGGGTTTGGGTTGGAGTACTCCGTGTGTTGATGTCCCGTGGCGTAGAAAATGGATCTCCTAAGGCCTGATGAGATGTGTGAATAATGCACAGCTTGTTGTTGTTCTGACCTTGTCCTCTGTGTGTGCATGTTTGTGTGTGCAGTTGGGAGGTGCAGCGTTTTCTCCTGTCGAATCTGCGCTGGTGGATGGAGGAGTACTGCTTTGACGGCTTCAGGTTTGATGGAGTCACCTCGATGATGTACCACCATCACGGGATTGGTAAGAAGATGCTCTACTTATTATAATATTTTTAAAATTATTTTGTTGTGTTCTGGTGGTTGTGAGAAGTAGGCCTGAAAGTAAATGTGTAATATGGTTTAAAAAAGACAAACTGCAAGAAATTATTAGCAAAAGTTAGTTCATATAATTAATGAGTCATAGAAGTTATTTATTCAACCCTGTACCGCTTAAATCTTATCATAGAACAGAAAATAACAAAAAGTTCCACAGTAGTGTGAAGAAAAAGTATCCATGATAGCTATTGACCCTCAAAAATAATTGTTCCATCTAACATTTGTTGAACGATAAGTCGACATAGCAATTATCGTGGCAGGCCTGAGAGAGAAGAAGAAGAAACACAATAATTTCATGATTTTTCAGAATTATTGATACTATAACCAAAAAAACTGTGAAATCATTAATTTTATTTTATTTATAGACCAGCACTCATCTATTCTGTGATGAGCTCTATTAAATCAAACTGACATACTGATAAAGTAAACGTGATATACACCGATTACAAAGCACTCTATGGCAAACACTTACCATTTCAGTGATTAACCTTGGATTACCTACTTATCACAGTGTGTAAAGTACGTTCATGCTGAAGACCTTTTTAACCAAGCTCTTGCTAAAATGACAATATTCTACATATAAGGTATTAGAGATATACATTCATGAACATGGTGTAAAAAGTCTAATCTAGAAAATAGGCTCAAAATACTTAAAATAATATCTAGAATCTACAATCTTGTCAATATTACAGATATCATTAGTGCTATTAATATATAATCAAAATTATATCAGCATGAATTTTAAGTGATCAGTCCTTCCAACTTTTTAAAAATAATTAAAAAAAAACATTTAATTTTGATCTCAAATACATTGCATCTGGTACAATATGTAATATGTAAAACATTACGTTATGTATTGTATATATGTTATGTACTCTGCTGTGTATTTCTAGATCATGTCCATAGTTGTAAGCCCTATAATTTAAGTAAAAAAATACTACACACTGCACTTACCTAAATTTCACCATCAAGAAGTATCCATGCCATTTGCTTCGTTTCATTTTTTTTTTTCCATTGTGTGAAAATGCTGACAATCTGGACTCTTTTATTATGAATATTTGGTCTGTATTTCATCTTGATCATTTAAAACATTTTAAATAAATATCAACAAATTCTACATAATTAAATTTGACAGCCTGCTCTATTGTGTGAATGTTTTTTTGAGTCAAATATTTGAATTTCTTTCCTTGGACAACAGGTTTCACTGTGTTAAACCTTTTCCATGTGATCCTCAGTGTACTATATCGAAAATAAACGCCAACGTTCGCAGATGTTATCCTTCAGGTTAGCAGCCACAAACCAGCGCTATGCCCGACTCTTAGTACCGCTTAGAAAAGTGCGAACAATATCAAAAATATATCAAGTGAAAGCACCAGAGTACTCAGAGAGGGTGAGAGCAGGATTTGGGAGCTGAAATTTTGGCTGTTTACTCCTCAGGCTCAGGTTTCTCTGGAGACTACAGCGAGTACTTTGGCCTACAGGTGGATGAAGACTCTTTGGTTTACCTAATGCTGGCTAACCACATCGTCCACAACCTTTACCCACACTGCATCACTGTGGCAGAGGTAAGGCATGGCCATCAGCCACAGGAAACTTGGCTCTGTGCTAATTTGTATTGCTGTCAACTGGCCTGTTATGTTTTATTTGTGGTACTGTTTTGTAGGTTTAAAGGTGCAATATGTAACTTTTCTAAGTGGGTTTGTAGCCTGGTCGTCTCCTCGGAGAATTTATTGCTTTGCCTGGGATGTTCCACAGTATGACATTTAACTTATGTAGGTTTCATTTATTCAATTACAGGTGTTTTTGTTGTTGATAAATGTGCATTTTTATTGTATGCAAGCTTGCCTCTCCACAGATCTAACCTATAGCTTTGGCTGGTAGCGTCACCTGCTTGTCTCCATGGAGACATAAGTTAAATGCCATATTGTGGAACATCCAGGCAAGGTAATAACATCTGACCCGGCACCCAAAAAGTCTGCTATGTATGTAGGTTTAGTAATTCCTTGGGGTGATAGTATAAAAGAAATAGCCAAACGTCTTACATGACATCAGCCATTCTGCAAAGTCTCCCTTTGAAACCTTTGTAGATCTCAGAGGGCTATTTCAGGGTTGCTTTAGGTTCTCAATGCCATTAGATGCAGGACCACATGTTATGGGATTGTGATTGTCTAAGGCTTGCTCAATGGTAAAGACTTTTTTGTTAATGAAGAAAACAGACAAGGGGGGCATGACAGTGTTAACTGCAGACAGAGGTCACAGCTCTCACAGTGAGACATTGTTTATTCACCTATTCATTGGTGTAATTAGAAAGTCATGACAGAGGGGAGGGGCTGTCAGTTTGTTTGGACTGGATGGAGATATCAGGGTAGTCTGTAAACTGTGCCATGGCACTGCTATGCGATCTTGTAGGTATATTCTCTCTTACATTGTAAGGTTGCATTACAAATTTTCATAGTCAAAGGAGGAATTGGGTATTTAAATCCAAAGTGTGACAAACCCTTTTGTATATCACTAGCATTTGCATGCATGAATTCCCATTACCTGCTTGTCTCCATGGAAATAGATAAGACATACTATGGGACTTTCCAGGCACATCAATAACATCTCTATGGAGGTGGCGTACCCTACAGAACAGAACAGTTGTGGAGTGCACCTTTTAATTATCATGGTCTCTTCGAACACTCATGGGATGAATACATTTGCCTAGTTTTTCAAAAATGTTTAGTCATTAATATTAATATGTGAGACATACATAATGCATAACAGAAATACAAAAGTAATAATAATAATGAATGCTGCCTTACACTTGTAGTGTGCTTTAAAGGCTTGTCAAAGTGCTCCACTGTAGTCATTATTCATTCACTCCGTGGTGGTGGTAAGCTACTGTTGTAGCCACAGCTGGGGCAGACTGACAGAAGTGAGGCTGCCAATCTGCGCCACCGGCCCCTCTGAGCACCATGCATCATTCGCACACACGCACACACGCACACGCACACACGCGCACACACACACACACACACACACACACCACATTCTTATTTTGCAGTCCCCAAGCACACAATAACAGAACTTCCTCCTCCGACCTTCAGGGGACCACTGAGATACTGTCGCCCCACTACATGATTAAAATTGTAAGTGTAAATATTATCAACAACAGCTATAATAATTGCAATTTACAATGAGAAGCAAATAACAGTAATTACCTGTCTAAAAGAACAGAACTGATTTAGAAGCATTAGAGCTAGGGAGACGGGCCTTGACCTTGGGAGCCGTCAGTTAGGCCAAAGTCAGAGAAGAATGGAGAACGCAGCGGGTGAGGGCAATCTCCAAATGGAATATTTTGTAATGGGAATTACAATACATTCTTTCTATTTAAAGAACACTTATTTAGCAAATTTGACCTTACTGAGCTTCTTGAGTATTAAGCTTCAATCACACTGATTTGATGAATTCTGTTTAGTAAGTTCACTCCCTCTGAGAACTCAAAAAACACATGGATAAATAGATAGAGTTTTATTGTCCCCCAGTCCACAGATCATCAGCAGAATTGTTCTAAGCATTTCTGCCGTCAAATCATGTTCACTACAACTGCTTGCTTGTGTTAGAATGTTGGAAAAAGTTGCCAACCCTAGAAGTGGTTTGTTTTTCAATTGTAATTCCCTCTGCTGTGAGCAGATGGCATCTTAACCCCAGTTAACTGTATAGGGAGCACATCTATGAGGCCATGGTGTGCATTGTAAGCAGATAGATATTTTAAGTTCTAAAACATGAAATGCTAAAGCAAAGGTACTCAAGAGCATGT
Organism: Periophthalmus modestus; assembly: GCA_019594935.1. NCBI lineage: Eukaryota > Metazoa > Chordata > Actinopteri > Gobiiformes > Gobiidae > Periophthalmus > Periophthalmus modestus. The sequence goes on from JAIEZT010000016.1 coordinate 8,749,704, forward strand.
TTAAAGGCTAATAACAGTTCAAATACTGCATAATGTTTGTCCGTTACAAAAGCTTTGTTTGCTTATCAGTGTCAGTCCCTGCTATAAATGTATTTATCTAAAGTAAAGGTTGGCACAGGCTCATGTCTATCACTTGCTGTGTATTGTTGAGTCTCTAAAAAACCTGTCTAACATGCTCCATCTTGTGCACCGCAGGACGTGTCGGGGATGCCCGCCTTGTGCCGCGGAGTGGAGGAGGGGGGGCTAGGCTTTGATTACCGCCTGGCTATGGCAATCCCCGACAAGTGGATCCAGGTAAGATGATTCACTCCAGTCACATGGAGGGCTTTTATGGCCGCCCGGGCTGCAAACCGGGCTCTTCAAATGCTCTCAAACTTCAGCGTGAACTCCGCACAGAGGAGGGAAAAGGCAGCCAGAGTGTTCTTTTGGCTTTCAACCTGGATAAAAGTAGATAGGGTGAATGGGGAAGCGCTAAGACTCTAGTGGCGTGCAGGAGAACAGCTGAGGTTGGAAGCCTTTAGAAAAATGCTTTCAAGTGTAAAAAGTTGTTTAGCTCGGGACTGACAGAGATCTGACGCCATGTTTTCCAGGAAGAGTTGAGAGAGATGGAGTGATGTACGCAGTCATAACGGGGAGTAGTGATTTTTTTTTTTTTTTTTTTTTTTTTTCGCAAACACAGATTTAAGAAGGTCAGAAGCAGATGGAGTAGTTCTATTGTTTTTACTGTTCTCATACCAGAGAAATGACAGTTATTTTTACATCAGTTATTCAGGAGTGCAGTCTAAAAATGCAGTGATGGCTTAGTAATAAAAGTACTGCTTGCAGTTCCTCAGGGGGTGATGCCAAATCTGACTAAGCCTTCCCAACTTCTAGAACATGCAGTCAAAGATAGTATGGTTATACTATAAACAGAGTTAGTGGTTGAATTCCCACTCTAGTGATTTCTTACTGTTGTTAGTATCCTAAATAATGGTATATACTATAGGTACAAGGCTGCTGCTGCTGCTGCTACTACTACTGCTACTACTACTGCTACTACTACTACTACTACTATACTACTACTACTACTACTACACTGCTATTACTACTACAACCTCAGCTACTACTACTACAGCTACAACTACAAGTACTACTACTGCAATTAACTGCTACAACTACTGCAATGATTATAACTGCTACTACTGCAACTACTACAGTAACTATAACTACTACTACTGCAACTACTACTACTGCAACTACTACAACTACAATTACTAAAAATGCTAGAACTATTAATAGATTCAGTGATGGCTCAGGTCTGATAGCTATAGCAATTTATAACAATAGAAATAATAGTCTATAATTGCAGTAATCATTTGAATGCTTTTAGGTGATTAAACTGAGAGATGTGAGAGTTGTGTCAAGTTGGATTTAACCGTCTCATTTGATCAACCCTTACTGTGTCAATATGCGATTCCTACATTCTAATTCCTATGCCGGTCAGATTCCCTTGTCTCTGCATGAATTTGGCGGATTTCTTTGCTTGTTATGGAAAGCAGTCTCAAGTTTGTTCATGTGTGAAGAATTCTGCACTGTTTCACCTTCAGCGCTTCTATCCAGCCCAGCTTTTCTTTGCAGCTTTTTTTTGCCCAACTAATTTTGTTTCTTTCCCTCCTTAATCCTACCTGCTGCGCGAAATGGCGAGGTTATTCTTCACCCCTTCAAATACACTTCTGAGAAAAAACACGGAAGGCCATAATTGTTATTGGGGGAGGGGGGCATTTGGCGCACTCCTTTTCTGTTGAATCTGTAATTACTGGCGGTCTTTGAAGGCAGCATGCTTTCAGATAGCGGAGAGGTGGAATGACGAGCTTTGATAATGTTAACGCGGAGGTCGTTTCGTCGCTGATCCAGACGGAGAATTCTTTTAAGACATTATTTTCTAAAGTGGGTCTTTTGAATAGGCAAACAGTCACCTTTTTACATTTCACTTTGATTTATCCTTCAGAAGTAAATACGTCTTGGATAGATTTAATGTACGTTATGCAAAGATTATCTATGCGGCTTTGATTTGTGTGACTCACCATTGAAGCTTCAATACAAAGTTTGTGTCTATACATACCTTATTTCCATTATATTTCAGAGCTCTGGTATTAAGAACTTTTTCAGTGTAGAGAAAATGTGTTGTTTAAAACTTAAATGCCCTTCACTAGTAAATCTATAGCAATGTAGAATAACTTAAAGTAGCAATTTTGTTCTTTTTGACCACAAAATCCATCTAAATTGTGTGGTTCTGGGCAACTAGGCTGGTTATACCAAGATATCAATACAAAAACTCGCACACATTCATTTACCGGACACTAGAGGCAAGACAGGTTGAGTGTCTTGCTCAAGTATACAACAATAGTATTCATTTGTGGGAGCTGGAACCGCAAACCCTTGGGGCAGTGGATCTAACTGCTCACTCAACAAAGTTTGTGAGGATTCAAACCGCCGACCTTTGGATCAGAGGATAAGCACTACCAATGTTTGGACATTGCACCATTCCTGAATAGTGTTACAATGGACTTGATCTATGTCAAAACCAAGGTTAGTATGACTTAAAAGACCTAGCACTAGTGCACTAATCACAAAATTATAAACTCTCTTTTTGATACTTGATATAGATTTTGACAATGATGGAAAGACATTGTGTATATATAATGGAAATACATGTTCAAGACAAAATAATTGTACTTTTTTAGTCGGACCATTGCTCAAGAATACCATACCTTCAGCTACGTCTCCCCATCAACCTCAACCAACCTAACGTATTTACATATTACATTTGTTCATAAAAGTTTTTGGTTTACATGTTTACATATGCTCTCACCAAACTTTCGATGAGCTCTCCATAGGTAAAGGACCACTTGTGCCGCTAATGATTACTGGCAAACGTAGTGCCACTGCCCCACACAGCACCAGCTCTGATGCTTCACACTCAATGGGATATTCTGGGCTCCGAATGCTTCGCGCCCTTCCATAACAACTGCTGAAGCACGCTTTAGCCAGCCACTCCAGCCCAAACTGCCACTGTCGGAGGACTTAATGGCCCTCCATGGGAAAACATTGTTCATATCAGCGCCGCCATCTGATGTGGAAGTCTGGAGTGCCCATATGATGTTTCTCTGCATCGGTCTAGCCTCTGTTTTGATGCTGTCTTTTCAAAGTTTTCCATCAGGATTACAACATAAATCACAATTCCGCTGGCCTCTTTGGTGTCTACTTCAAAGTGTGTGTAAATAAGAGTACTGCCCCTCCACTGTCAGCGTGCAACCTCAGCAGACCGGCACACAGGAGTCCATCTCACACTACTGGCCAGAGCTATGTCTAGGACTAAAGGAAAGACAGGAGTGGAGGGTGAGGAGAGGTTCTTTCCTTTCTGTAGAAATCAATGGGTGTATTATTATGTACGCCAACTAACTGTAAGCCAACTAACTGTAAGCCAAGTTTCCATTTTTTTAAACTATCTCAAATTGAGCCAAAAATTCTGCTAAATTGAAATGTCATTCTTGTTATAATTTTAATTTCTACCAACTTTTTAAAATGAACCTCAGTTTTAGAGAGTGATTGACTTGGTTTTTAGAAGAACAGTTTTGTTCTAGTCGAAACCCCCAACTAATTTAATTTTCAAAAGTTGTTTGCAGCTGAATTTGGATTTCCTTTTAGTTATTTGTAGTTCCTACAGTATGCTCTTTCACGCTAGAGACAACAATTGTTGCCTGGCACAGCAATACAGTGTGAGTATGTGAGTGAATTGTTGTGGCTAAGCAGGAATCACACGGTACCTGTTTCTCCATGTATTGAACCAAAACTGCCCACACAATTACAGCTGCATGGGAGGTCAGGCAAAAACAATTATTTATGCAGGAAAAAACACTAGGAATGTATGTACATAGGCCCATGATGCAGTAGTGTGGTAGAGATATATACTGCGAAAGATGATAATATTGAAACAAATTTATGCCACTGACGCAACAATAATGCAAGATTAAAGCCACAAGCAGTGATGATGGCCCTTGCCTTCCCTGCACACACACCTCCAATGTGATTGCCAGGGATTCGCGAGTGCCGTGGCATGCCATTCTCTCTTCCTGACAGCCGCCCAGGCCACTATCTGTCAGCTTTCACACTAATTGACTTTTTTGCATGTTTTGATTTGATGTTCAAATGTATTGGCCAAGTTCAGTGCCATTCTTCAATGATGGATGTATTTTGTGTACTATAGGGGGCGCTATAGGGACCACTGGCCATGTGCTCATTGGTCTGCTCTATTCAAAGTGTTAACAGCAGTTAATCTTTGTATTTCAGTGTGTCTAGATTAGAGATGGAACCGATATATCGGGCCAATATTTTGACTTTTTAGGGTATCAGCTATCTGCCTTAAATCTCCAGCACAAGCCGATATTTAGTTTTGGTCAATTTGCTGCCTATAAATACACACAAAGCTTTATATTAACACATTAACATTTGTGGTAAAAAGAGCTGCGGGTGAGTTTGTAGTAAATTAAAATAATATAATTTGGGGAAAATAATCAAAATCAGCCCAATATATAGGCCCAGAAATATCGAGTTTATCAGCCATTGGGTGCTCTGGATCGGTATCGGCATCGGCCATGAAAAAATCATATGGACAAAAATCCTAGGACTAGATTTATATTTAAAAACACACAGGCAAAATTTCAACGGATTTTTGATCCAATATGGCCGACTTCCTGTTCATCATAAGGCAGTACAACAGACTTTTTTGCTCGTCTTGTGGAGCTCTATCACGGTGTTCAATTTTGTAGACCTATGACAAAATATGCTTGTTGGCTGCCCATTCTAGTCAAATTTTGGACATTTCTAGGTGCTGCCGTTGAGTCGCACACGATGTGGATGGTGTCGCAGTGCCCATTTTACTGAATTTTTTGGTGGACTGGTCGATCCCATACCCGGTTTGGGGACTTTTTGTCAATGTTTAGCAGGTCAAAAATGCAATGTTAGACAGAGAAAAAAATAAAAAATTAAAGCTCCAAGTGGCAATGATGGCCCTCGCCCCCGGCGCACATCTATCCCATGCAACCGCTCTGGCATGCCATTCTCCCTTCCTGATAGACACCCAGGCCACTACTGGTCCCCCATCACAGTCTTTCTATACTGAAGTGTGCCATTTGCTTTATACTGGAGGTGTCCATGGCTTCGAACCAGCAACCTTGTGCATAATACAGGCATGATGTCATTAAAATTTCTGATTGGATAAGCCTAAATAATGTTTCGGTCAATTTTCAATAACTTTGCATGAAGTAACTTTTGTCTGTCTATATAAGTTCAATAGGATCTGAATAGTGGTCATTTATGATTCCAGAGGCTAAACAATAAAGATTATGACTAGGGTCCAATTGACTTTTTTTTTTTTTTTACATGTTTTGAGGCCTACAATTACTAACCAAAGTTTCATGCCAATTGAACAATGTTTTATCTTTTATGTTATTCTTTGCTCTATTCACGTCTGGATTCTGTACCAGCAGTTACATTTTGAGCTCCCTTTGCCAATGCCTGTGGTTGTGTCATTAAAGAACCAGTAAACGAAGGTGTTTTTTGCCGGCGTGCTATGGGCAAACATTTTTTTGCAATTCCTATATATATGGCATGCTGAATCTAAGCTCATTTGCATCAAAAACCTAGGACTAGATATGTTTTATAAGCATGCTGTCAAAAAGAGAACAGCTTTTTGATCCAATATGGCTGACTTTTTGTTCATCATAGGGAAATGCTTCAATTCATTTTTCGGCTTGTGTCATGGAGCTCTATCACTGCTCTGAATCTTGTGAGCCTATGCCAAAATTAGATTTATGCGAGAGCCCTATTGTATTTGTACAATTTTGGGGAGTATCACAAAAATTAAGCAGTAAACAATAATGTATAGACGATTAACTAGTATCCAAAATTAAAGTTCAGTGATCTCTAATTTTAAGTGAAGACCCTGAGAAAAAATAAGGAAAGATGGCTCAGTAGCACCACCTTGGAAATCGATTTACATTGCCCCAATAGGAGCCCAGCCCAGAAAAATGTCATCGTAGTCAAATGAAACTTGATGTCAAAATTAGGTCACGTCAGGACATGTAAAAAATGATATTATGGCCCTGCCCTAAGCCTTACAGGAAGTCGGCCATATTGGCTCATTGTAATCTTTTGACATCTCCTCCCACAGTTTTGTGGCCAAAAGACACAAAACCCATGTGCAATAAAAGTTTATCAAATACATTTTAAATTTAAACTGCAAGCAGTGATAAAAGGACCTCGCATTCCTTTTGACCGTAGAAGGGCACGCCAAAGTGGGAGAGCTGCATATCAACCTTACCTTGACATGTGTCAAGTGTCATGTTGGAGATAGATGTTAATGGCCCATTGTAACTTTGCAGGGGGCACTGGAGAGCCTTTTTAAAGACTGAAGTTTAATCGACACATCATTTTATTCAGCTCATCAAAATACACAGAGGCTACATTGGGTTTGTCTGAATCCAACGATGTTTGCAAACGTTACAGGAATTTTTATGCTTTCAAAATAGCTGCTTTGTTAAGAGCTCATTATGACCACACCCTGAGACTTATGTAAATTATTTTAACAACTTTTGACCCCAGATATGTCCTGATGCTTTAGTTTGGAGTCCATCGGACAAAAACTCTGGGAAAAGTTTGTTAAACTATGAGTACTAGATTTTGGACATCTATTTAAATAGATTCAAAATGGTCACCTTCACATCAGCATTCACACCGGGGTGTCAAAAACGCGCTGGCCGCCTCTATTTGGACGCGTGTGCATTTGAGGGCAGACGCCTTGGGACGCACGTCAAAAGCGTGCGTCCAGAGCGTTGAGTGTTTCCCCGCTCCTTTTGTGCACAATGACAGACCATGTTGAGAGAATATCTGGTGTATTTTACTGCACAAAAGTCATCAACGGACTCGGCGGCGGCGTGTCTGGGTTCACGACATAATTCAGAGGCGTTCGGAGTTTGGTGAGTTTCATCACTTGCTCCAGGAGCTCCGTCTGGATGATCAGCGCTTCCAGTGGTATTTTCGTGTGACCCAGGCCCAGTTCGATGACCTGCTGTGCCGCATTGGTGCGCGGATAACGCACTCCACTGTTCGTGTTTGACTCCAGCGCTTCAGAATGACGTCACTGTGTCACTGGAGCGTGGTCTCTGATTGGTTGATGCTGCGCGTCGAACGCCTCAAAAGTTCAACCAACCAAATTTCTAAAAGTCTATGAAAAACAAAATTTTTCTATCCCATTATAACTGCAGGGGGCGCCGGAGAGCTACTTTTAAAGATAGAAGTTTAAATTGCATATCATTTTGTCCAGGTTGAATCACCTGTCAAGCTAAGGTTGATATGCAGCTCCCCCACTGCATCGTGCCATTACACTGTCGCAAGGGTTGTGAGGGCCCTTTATCGCTGCTTGCAATTTTATTTTTAATTAGTTTTGTTGTAATTTCAGAACAGTTTAATTAAACCTCTGCTGATTGTTTACCAGACAAAATCCTCTAAATAACTGGACACATTTTCATAAGATTTGTTGAAGAATTGACACTAGAGGGGTTGCCACCACAAACTAGAGTTGTCAAAAGTATTGAAAAGCGGATACTAATTGACACTAAAGCCAGGAAACATGGAATGTAGTGCTGCAGATATACCTGCACCATCTGGAACACCATTGGTACCGAAGTTAGCAAGGACAATTCCAAACCAACCAAAAATTGAAGGAAGAACAAAAAGACAAAATTAGATCACAATTGCAAATTTTGTGCATTCCTATAGGTGGCACTCTCATGCTAATTATTGTGTTTGACATATCAATGTAATGTCATCCAGGGTATATGTAATTGACATTTCAACACAGTGGGACTAAGCATGTGCATGTGCGATATTTTTTTATGTTTTTTTTTGAGGAGTCCTTGTGCCCCTGTTGGCCAAACATGGGAAATGCCCTATGTCCATTTTATATATATATATATATATATATATATATATATATATATATATATATATATATATATATATATATATATATATATTATATATATTTTTTTTTTTTTTTTTATATTATATATATATATATTATTTTTATATTATATTATATATATTATATTTTTTATTATATATATATTATATTGATTCCCCAAATTTTGACCAATTTACCATAATATATATAAATATTATTATTTTTTTTGCTTCGTGTCATGCATAGAATTGAATCCCCAAATTTTGACCAATTGACCAAAGGAAAATATCAGCCTGTGCGGGAGAGATAAGGCCTATAGCTGATATGCTAAAAAGTCCAAATATCGGCTCGATATATTAACCATCATATATATCGTTTTATCTAATGTAGTCTACTTTTAGACCTGGGAAGCCCTAGATTTGACCTGGAATAGTTCAGTTATATACCTGATTTAGATCCGGTGGTGCTCAGAAAGCCAAATCTTTTCTTTGGTGGTACTTGGTGTGAAAAGTTTGAGAGCCATTGATTTAGATGCTATATAGACATAGTGTCCTAGCTTGACAATTCAATTTGACCTTTGTACATGTTATTCACAGTGTTGGATCAGTCATCCTTGTTTTTCATATTCACCCTACCTCGTTCTCCTCTCCTCTTTTGGGGCTGTAAAGTCAGTCGGAGCGTGACCTCTCCTCTGCATGTGTCCTATACTGCACACATCCTTGTTTTTCTCTGCGTGGGGGCTGTCCGCACTGTGTTAATCACGTCTGTGCCTCTCGGTGTGTACCATGGTCCTGCGTCTGACCTTCCTCTCAAACTACTGGGACTGGAGCTAGTCTGACTGGATTACCCGCGGCGCCTCCTGAGTACTACTGGCTTCACTTTGTACAGAATACTGCTGCTAGTGCTGTACGCGAGTGGGGATACTTTTTCAGGGTGCTTTTCATTTTTATTCACTTTGGTTTTAGGGCTCCCCGAGGAGAAAGGATGCAGAATGAATCATTGAGTTGAAGTGAGGAGGTAAATTCTAAAAGTTTAATGTTACAAAGTCCAGTGGTTTTGAAAGTGGATTTTTCAAACTAGTCTGGCCTAGAAATGGTGTGAATTAGAAAGAGCTCCATAGAGACAAGTTAAATGGCCTGTCTGCTGTCCTAGTCTTTAAGCGCTATACATGATTTTTAAAAAACATTTAAAACTAATTCTTTTTAAACTGTTTGTAATGGTCCAAAGTTATTCCTCACTTTTTCATCCCAGCGTGTTTATAAGCACTTTTCACAACTCTGAGGCCAGAGAAGAGTTTCCTATCACGGTAAAGCTGACAACAACTAGCATGCTAATGTGCACTTCCTGATTAGCAGACAACAAAGAGCTTTATAATTAGATGCTGATGGTAAACAGTGGACTTATTTTGACCTCAAGAGCTGCTTATACAATACTGTACTGAGGCAAGGCCCTTTAACCAGAATATACATACAACCACTGCATTCCATGTTAAACAATATGGTCAATCTGACTTGTTTGGTGCTGATCCTGCTACTTATATGAATAGTACTACTAGTACTAGTAATACTGCTTCTTATACTCATGAGTACAACAGTGTGTTGTATTTCTTAAAATGGAATCTGTGATTTGTCTTTTTTATTGGGTAATACATTTACTTTAATTGTCTAAATGTTGTTTTGGCTGATACTCCAATGAGAACTGGAGCTGGACTTCTCGGTAGGGCCGAACAATTTGAGATTTCATTGTGATTTTTATCGCTGATACAATTAAAATAAAGCTAGATAATCTCAATAGAAACATTTTTAAATAGACAGTATCATTAAAAGGCTTTAAAAGGAATGAGCGGCAACAAATAATAGCTGAATCAAGCAATAATTAGCCATAGAAGTGACTTATTTAACTATCTACAGCTCCAAATTGAGCTTATTACAACAATGCAAGGAAAAAAGTCCCCACGATAAATATTAAGACCCAAAATATATTGCTCCAGCTTCCATATATGGAACAATAAGTCGATATAGTGATTATTGGGACAGGCCTATCCAGAAGATTTGATAAAAATACTAAAATATGAAATGACCAACTAATACCAGAATCAAATGTCTAAACTACAGGATTAGCAGTTTTTATGCACAATAAGATTGTATGTTTAGTTTGTGGTGGAAATTATGATACTTAATTTAATCTTTGCAATCTGCTAATTGCGTCCATTCAAACTGCAGTTTTGATTTGCGATTCATGTGCCCGCCCTACTTCCTGGCATAATTGTGGTTCAAAAATACTTATATTGATTAATACTAAATGTCATAGTACTACTTAACCAATGCATATTTATTCAAAAAGGTAATTATTTCTTATATTTAGCAAACGGTAAAACTGAGTTGCATTTTCTTTTGGAAAGCTCTAAAAGCCATGCCGCGGTAACAGAGACAGCAGATCCAAAGAGCTAATAGATGCGTATTTATTTCTAGTGGGACACGCACGGATGCCTCTCCCTCCGAGCCGCCTCATGCTGGGCTTTGTCCTCGGCCTGACTGATGGAGAGAACTCATTTACACGCTGCACACTCCGCTCGCGACCAACAGGCTGCGCAAAATTAAGACCTCCTAATGAGCGCCCCAGATAAGGCTCTAGTCGCTATGATTCGCTCTGATTATGGCCACAAACCGCCGTCACTCCTAATGGATAGTGTTACCAAAGCCCTGCTAATCTAACAAGCGCCCTTCCCCGCAGCCTCCATAGATTGAGATGTAATTGAATGGGTTTAGAGGAGGCCGAGGACTCACTGTTGTAGAGAATTTCCCACGGCTCCTCTCAACTCCGACGACCTTCCAGCTAATTGTTCCCCATTTTCGGTGTCTCGCTCCCCGCCTGTTTTTATTTTAATTGAATGAAAGTCTCAGCCGGCACAAGAGATTGACCAAAATGTTTTGTTTGCAGAATCCAGAGCAGCTGAGATGAGAGTTGAGATGAGTTTTTCCTCCATTTATGGTATACTAAATCGATTATGGTATACTAAATCAGTCAGTTTTTGTCTAGCCATTCATACCTCTGTTTAAATTTAGGACTGTTGTCACGGCAATTTAAAACTAAATATATCTAATTATGATTTTCACAATATAATTGTGAAAAGTCCTCAACATGTCACATAACAGGAAGGTGAAACCCATGAATCTCCGTGGTTTTTCTGACAATCATTGACTATGATATTTGTTTAGAAGGCAGGGTTCCAAGCCCACTTCGTTTTTTTTTTTTTTTTTTTACGTAATAGAGATTTTTTTGCAGAAAAATCACTTAAATAATTGCAAATTGCAATTTCTATTTGATTGTGATTAATCTTACAGCCCTACTTTGAATACTCTAATTAAAAGAAGTGCAAATATCGACAACAGTGGTTGGCAATGTATTGGCCATTCACTCTGCCTCCAGCTGGCACAGTGTGGTTTTAGTTTGAAAATGCTTTTCTCAAGCATTGTCCATCATAGCTTTAAGACTATGTAATGGTACTGTAATAAAACATACTGTTGTTCAACCTTCAGTCAGTACTCACAGCAATGAATGTAGAACACAAATGTACGTAACGTTCATAAATAAACATTTGTAATTGTATCCCATCACAATGTTCAGCCATTTAACTGTCGGCATGTGATACTCATTTCTAAAACTCTGCTCTGTGCCTTGTGAGGTAAAGTCTTGAGTAGACAATCAATAAAATAATACTTGAAAGATAAAATTACATAATGGCGTTTGTAGAACGGCACCCAGCCGCTGCAGCCTCCTGCCCTGCTTTTGATCCATGAAGTGAGACGCTATCAAGAAGTGTCTTAATCCTTCCTTCTGCTTTATTTTAAATAACTTTAAACTCTTATTTACTCATAAAACAAAACCAAAACTGTATAGCTGCAGGAGCCAGACCTACCAATTTGTGGAGATGCCAATCTTGACAGCAAATAAGTTCTATAGAGACTGCAAAGCCATTTTAAAGCCTCCAGAGAATCGGTGCAGTGTTGACTTGTTGGCGCACATGAACACAAATCAACCTACTTTTTATCGTGGTGTCTCAATTTCTCCATTTAAATAAATGGGATCCCTGCTTTACCGGAAGTACCACCACAAAGAAAGTGTTGTTTATTAGCATTTAGAGGCAAAAGTGGGCAAAATCAGTAGACTTGGCTTTAAATTTGCACCGACATGTCTCAAGCATAAATCTATAACAAAAGTTTCCTTGTTGGCTCAGTTCATTATTGTGGAAAGTCTTTCAATTCAAAATATGTAATAATAGTATATAAAATTGGCTACTGGCAAGTCATAAGGGACTGCAGCTTGTTTAGTAAACACATCGGCGGCCATCTTTAGAAGGGCGCCCACACGTTCGACCTCCCCTGCCCCGCGCTTGGCTCCTCTAACGGAAGCATTTCACTTTCATCCCCCCTGGCTTTATTACTTAATTATACTCTGGGGCCGTTCTCTTGTGTGGCATTACGGTTATTCAAACATGGTGGAGTTCTTTATTTGTTCTTATTACAGCACAAACATGGAGGTGAGACGAGCTAGCAGGCGAGACATTTTGCGCGGGTGGGAAGTTCATTAATTTCTAAAACAGTGGAAACGCGCAGATTCAGAGGCGTTCGAGTTGATCTGCAGAGTGATGGAAGTTGAACACCTGCTCTGAGCGTTCACCTCTGAAGCGGAGGAGAGCGGGTCTCCATGGCAACGCAAACACACAACGCCTCATGTGAGATAATGGAGCTGTACGATGACTAATCCACAGACTGTAGGAAAGTAACTGTCTGGCAAAGTGCACCCGGATAAACTTGTATGAACTTTAATGAACCTGAGATGCTGCTGCACGAAGGAGGGCATGAAAAACGTTTGGTTAGCCTTTGTAGCTAGCCATACAAGGTGTACAAAATTTAATTATTTCAGGATCCAAATTAAACGTCAAAATGTTATTATTTAAAGATGCACTAAGCAACTTTTTGAGCGGGTTTTGCAACCTGCTTATGTCTGTGAAGATGTGCCTTGTCTCCTGTAATGTTCCACAGTATGGCATTAAACATTTTAATGACACAGTTACATTAATGCAATTAGAAGCGTTTTTTTTATCACTAAAATAACTTTAATATGCATTCTTACTCTGACCTGGGTCACCTCCACAGATGTGACCTCTAACGTTGTATGTTGATGTCACCTGCTTGTTGTACGTTTAATGCCATACTGTGGAATCTTCTAGGCAAAGCAATAACATCTCCGGTTATAGGTAATAGCTCTTATGAGGTAACAATTTTGTCATAGCCCAGTGACTCTCAAGCTTTTCACACCAAGTACCACCACAGAGAAGAGTTGGCTTTCTGAGTACCTCCACATCTAAGTCAAGTGTATAACAGGACTATATTATAGTCTTGTTATATAAACAAGAAATTATCTAAAAGTGTGGATAAACTAATCTCTACATTAGGCAAAACCACAAACTGAAGCTGTCCAAGAACTACCTGAAGGAGCTCACATACAACCAGTGTATACACGGACCATAGTTTGTGAAACACTGTTGTAAGAGACACAGGGTCACCTTGGCACAGGAACACGCAAACATTACACATAAAGATGAATAAACCTTATTACCCTAATTAAGAAGGCAACAAATATTCATTATTTCAGGTTCCTGTTATAAGGCACCATTTAGTGCACTTTTTACCATTCAAAATAAGATGACATTTTGTTTTGAATTGTTTATTGCTATGTCAACAGTGCTAATTTTCCATCTCTTTGAAACCCATGGATTACCAAGATTTGCTATATAGATTTAACTCTCACAACTTAGACTCTCACAATTTAGAAAAAAAAAAACAGGGTGTACAACATCTATTCTCTGCTTTCACCTTTGCATCCAAGAGTCGCTATGGCAACACTCACTGCCCTCCATCCTCTCTCCTAAAGCCCACCACATCAGCTACAACCACTAGCGCCTGTCTAAGCACGTCAGCCACTAGCCCAGTGACCTCATCTAACACCACAGCGGAGTTCTATTTTACTTCTGTCCCGGCCTAATTAATCGGCCCACTCTGGTTGGTGACAGCGGGCTTGTAAAGTAAGATTTGTGCACCTCATTATCAGTGATGAAATGAAGCGTCTGGGGGCGAGGGGCAGGAGGGGCGGGGGGGTGCGGTTGGGGCGGTCGGGTTTGGTTGTGGAGAAGTCTGTGAAGCAGGCCCTCACTCTGACAGACACACTCCCACTTTAATTGCTCCCGGGTCGGACACTTGTCCGTTCGGACAGAATTGTAATGGGTCGTGAGATGGCCTATTGTCGGGATTTACTTAAAGGGTCCATATTACGCCGTTTTCTGATCTATTATAATGTTGTTTCCTCATCACAAACATACCTGGAGTTGTCTTTTGTTTCATTCACATGTTTGACACAGAAATTTAGGCTGAATTCCTTTCTCACACTAAAAATACTCTGTTCCACATTGTAATGCCATGTGGTAATTCAGAAAGTGCTCCTCTGTATTTTTAAATTCCATACACCTGCACTAGAATCATTTGGATGATTTCATCCCTGGAATTTCCAGTCTACTGAACAAAAGGTGAAAGGTAGCAGTTAACTTGAAAACTGCCACTTCATGACATCACAAGGAGGAAAAGAGCATTTTGAGCTTTGGAGATGTAGACGGACTAATAATAATGAATTACTAAAACATGTGTGAATGAAACAAACCACAGCTCCAGGTATATTTTTGAGGAGGTAACAGTATTATAACATGGCTCAAATCTCACAAGAGTCCATTTTGCGTTATATATGACCTTTAAAAGGGGCATCAGTTGGCACACAGTACTGTAAAAAAGGAAGATGACTTGAATTTATAGTATTGATCTTTGTTTGAGTTCTGACTTTATTTACATTTTTGTGGTCAGGTTTTCTGCTGTTACATAACTGAGGAAAAGTGAACCGGAGTGATTTCTGAGCGCTTGGGTTGAGTTTATAAACAGGCATGCTGAAACCTTAGTGAATTGAAGTGGAACTAAGCACTAAATCAACTTTTGTTTTGCTACTAAATTGTGTATATGTTTTAATACTCTAAATTTCAAGCAATTTTCATGTACTACTTGATGTCACTCAGGACTTCTCTGTTTGCAGCTTGTTTCTGATTACAAACACCTGCAGGGGCGGAGTTTGAAGTTTGGATATCTGTTAGACCAGTGGTCCCCAACCACCGGGCCCGGTACCGGTCCGTAACGCATTTGCTACCGGGCCGCTGACCAAAAACAGTAAATAATTTATCAGCGACTGCATTTTCTCTGAAGTGACTTTTGCCCGCTCCTCATGACACGCTAATAAGCTCGTCCGTAGATATATAATTAAAATCCTGATAGGAAATCGCCACATAAATCCATTTAATATAACAACGAGTTTCTTATATCTGTGGTAGATGTGTGTCCACCGCACAACAGTCAGAGCGCGTCAGGGCAGAGGTCGAGGAGAGGGGAAGAGCTTGTGAGTCTTAGCACAAACAGCAGAAGCTAAAGGAAAAACAGCTCTATGTGAAATATTAAGGTTTCTTGACATTGACTCCATATTCTGAAATACTTGAAATGTTCATGAAAATAACACTTTATAAATGTATTTGTGGCGTATCTGAATCTTATTTTGAAAGCACCTATGTGCTGTGTGTCAGTGTGGCGCGTGAGTGAGAGGTGACGTGCGCGTGCATGTGGCGCATGTGGCGTGTAGTTGAGCGAAGAAGCGACGTGTGTGAGTCTGGAGTGGTACCTGGAAAAAGACGGTGGAACTGGTGTGTAATTACGGTGCAGTAGAAACAATAAAGCAGCCAACTCTTGAGCAACAGGCTGGGGTCTTTCAGCTCGCACCGGGCCGCAGTAAAATTGTCAAAGGTTGACCGGTCCGTGGTGAGAAAAAGGTTGGGGACCACTGTGTTAGACCAATCACACTGTTTTTTTTAATACCTCCAGATCCCTGTCCATCCTCTCCCAACAATCTCTTCTTTAGTCCTCCAGGTACTGCCCAAGTGAACTGCTCTATTTGAAATATAGTTGTGGGAGGAGCTTAGGTGTTTAGTCCTGCTTAAGGCAGAACACACCCCCATGTATGTTTTTGATGAGGAGACATTAGAACATAAAAGCTCTGATAGCTAATCTAAATCATTACATTTTTGTGGCGTATGATGCTGAACTTGGTGGAGTACTAAAATGTAGTGTGTGTGTGTGTCCTTTCACTGAAGATTATATGCACGAGGTATATATGCAGTATATCCAGTCAAGTAGAGTGCCACAGCAAACTAATATGTTGTGAAGTAAAGGGCCACAGTCCGGTGTGGGAAACATGGAGTCATTCAGATGCATTTACCAAAGCTCTGACAGAGCCACCACATCTTAAATAAGGTTTGGGACATTCATTTTTATCACAATGGCACCTGATGTTCTTAAGATTATAGTGGTAGAATTACACCAATTTGCAGTAGAAAGTACCTATACTACCTACTCTATTCAATTCATTAAAAGTTTGTGGTTTGGAGCAGAATTTATACTTTGGAAGAAGAAATTTGATATGTTGTTTTGTTAGTTTTTTAAAAAATGAGTTAAGTCTATATTCTGTATTTGCGGAAATTAATATCTTTTGCACAAATTTTTAATAATACAGAAAATGTGATCATAAATCTTGAATATTCCATTTGAGGAATACAAAAAAACAAAACAAAAAAAAAACACTTTTGTCATGTGTACCAATATAGCCAACGAGACTGCCAGACCTACCCAAAAAAGACAGGGCCATTTAAGAAGACTGCAGTTACATAAGACCTCAGTTTAAAAGATCCACTTGAGATTGTGTAAAGGTTTTTTTCACGGATATTAGGTTTTTGATGGTTCAGTCGTGGAGTATTTGAGTTCATTTACATGTTTATTTTCTGCCTTTTTTACCATCTTCTGTCAATTTGTGCTGTGTGCTAGCGTTGGACACTGGGGTGAAATTAGTTTTTTATGACTATTAAAAGGATTGATAAATGATTAAAAAAAAAAAAATCATTTTGTGGAAGGTCAGAGGCATATTAATGATTCAGCTCCTTTCAAAACAGGAACATTCAGTTTATCACATTTTTGCAGCGATCTAATTTGTATTGACCATGAAATGTCTGTGCCGTCTCTCAATGACATATTAAGAGGAGAGCATGGTATGGCACGACAAGGCTCTTCATTCTTTATCCAACAAATGGGCTGCCGGTCGTTAGAAAGTGCTAAAGCTTATCATTATGTTACCAAAACACATAGTTTGTCATTCATTTCTGTCATTACTTTTTTTTACCTCTAATCTTTGTCTTCAGATATGAAAATAAATGTTCCAAACAGATGTACTTATGACAATTGAAATATTGATTTATTTATTCACATTTTCAAAAGGCTTTTTACATGAAAAAGTTGTCTTTTTTCTTCATCAAATGATCCAGTCAGACAGCCTTTTTTCTTCTGTTATTTTTTATTAAAGACTACCTTGCTAAAAGGAAGTTGCATCTCAAAGGGTTATACTTAAAACATGAATAATTAGACCTGCCATGATAATGACTATATCCACTTATTGTTCAAGCTGGAACTACATATTTTCAGGTTCAGCATTTAGCATGTGTCCATACATAACTACTGTGGATAATTATTGATTTATTCTGCTAATCATTTGTGGCACTCATGCTCCTAATGATCCTGTCTATTTCAAAATGTGTTCTACTTTATTTTAATAGTGTCAGAGGCATAAAGGACTTTCAATATTATTGTATCTCTGTAGCAATATGTCGTGCTTCAAAATGTGTGACATTTGTGGCACTTTGGTGTTGCAGCAGTAAAGTACAAAAACATAAGTGTAATAAGAATACCAAAAAGTAGCAAATATTCAGGCTTACAGGATTATATTAGTTTCTCACTTTTGATTACCATGCTTACTTGACCTTATACTTACTTACACTTTTTTTTTTTTTTTTTTTGCTTTTTACCGTGTTGTAATTAAGCTTAAAGGTATAGTATGTAACATTTTGTCAAAAAACATGGTAAAATAAACATGTTTTTTTCATAATTGGTGTTTTTATTGCACTGAAAAGCATAAAAACATACATCCTTATTGAACAGTAAGGCTGCATTTGGTCTGGAGGGGGGCCTTCTCCTGCTTGTTTCTATGGACATGTTGTTTGGCTATAATATTACACAGAATGGCATAAAACTGTAGATATACATGTGAGGTAAATACCAGGATATTGTGTTGTGAAGTTTGTACACGGTTACATCCCTGTTGCACTCTCACATATTCTCATTCTTTATCACTTAAAGAAGATATAGTGTACTTTTTCCTGCTATATAGCTGTAATCTAGGATCATTATGTTGTATTTTGAACATTTTAAATTGCGATATAGATTAAAACATTTTTTTATTTTTTTTTTTACCATTTGTGCCAAAATGGCTGTGTGATGCTACTGAATCCCACGTGCATCACTGATAAAGAAAATAAATTTGGAGAACGAAGTACAAAGCAGTGGGCATTTGGATTGTCAAAATTATCGACAATCACATACTAATTGATGCTAAAACTAGTATCAAAACTAGATACTAATTTGAGCGTATATCAATACTAAAAATCAGATTTGCAGGACAGAAATTTACCTTTCCTGAATAGCTTTAAAATGATCTTGAGCTGAACCACAGCAAGTATAAGACCACATAGACTAGTATACGCCCATGGACCACTATGGAACCTATCTGGACCACTGAGGGATTACACAGACACACATGGGAATAGAAAACAAAGTACTACCATTTAATGTTGGAAATTGCATTCTATTGACTAAAGAAAAAGTTGAGTTAGAAATTTGAGTGTCGTAACAATACCAGTGGGCATGTGCCAGTGGCAGTGAAAACAGTGGAAGATACAGCAATGACAACTACAACTATGACAACTATTAACACGGTTAAAAGCTTTGAAGTCCTTTTTGCGGAATGTGCCTTGTTTAACAAATGAAATGTAAAATGAATATACAGATTTTCCTTTTGCATTTAATTTACCTTTTATACAGGAAGAACCCAATGAGAGTACTGATTGTGTGGTCCCGCTATAGTGGTCCAGACGGCAGTGCCAGGGAAGCAGATGGTGATATAGCGCGCCGGTGGAGAGGTGTAGGGCCAGTGGATATCGCACATATTGATGGGCACATTAGCTCTCTTTACTCCCAGGATTATGGCCGTGTGTGTGGAGCAATATAAAGGTTTCCTGACGTGTCAATCAGCTGTCAGGGCCTATTCCACAGAGCAGACGGCACCTGTCACCGAGCCTTTCTCACCTGCTCCCCGAACAGTCACAACTCTCAACCACACACTGGACTCACAAGACATGGAAGATCCATGTTTAGAGACAACATCTTAAGGCATGAACCATTTGTGTCAAGTGCTATGGAAGACTTTTAATAAGCAATGGCCAATTCTAAAAGGTCATTGATTATATATGAAAAGAAAAAAAAAACATTTAGTCCTTCAGTCAATGCACACGTTTTTTTGTGTTATTTAAAACACTTGGTCTAGATGTCTGACTCCCTCTGCTGGCAACAGTGGCGAGTGAAGCATTTTGAAAAGATACATTAGCAGCACAGCTACTGTCTACTCTGTATGGCCTAAAGATGAGTGCAACGAGAACGCATGGACTTCAAAATAAAGAGTACTGAGATGAAAAATCTTACTGGAGGTATGAATTTTGAGTTCTAATATTGCAGCACAATTGAATTAATCAATGAATGTAGCAGAATGCAGTGTCTCAAGAATCACTCATTCCTAGCACCCAAATGTCTAATTCAAACATGACTATAATTATCATTTACACAGTTTTAATGTGAGTCTCAAACCATTTTATGTCAATATTAAAACGCTGGTGCTGTCTAGTGATGGAACTTTGTGGGATCCAAATCCTTTGGATTCATTCATTTCCAGGCCAGTGCCATTTTAACTAATCAGAGAGAAATGACCAAGGCCAAGATATGATTCTAATAGTTTAAACTGCGGGCAGGAGTGTGCTTACCCTTTGGAATAATCTATAATCGAAATAAACATTTCACTACAACAATAGTAATTTAAAAAGTAATTGTTTTTATGATGCCCAATATGTTTTTTGGTGCAAAAAGCTCTCACTCATGCTGTCTACTCTGCTTCTGTGCTGATTTTTGATTCTAAAAATATTTGGTACTTAGAAAAAATTAGATCTGGTTCCAACTGTTTACTTTAAGGAATTGTTCAAAAGAGGCGACTGGCTCATAAGTGCTGTCTGATAAAGTGACATGTATGAAAAGTGTAACTGTGGCAAAAGATCGTCTGTCAGTTTGTTTTCAATGATTTGCCTTTGTCTTGTGAATGAATTGAACATCACTGAATTTGGTCTGGGCATGTCAATGTTCTCCCACAAACCAGATTGCTGGTTCAAATGGTTTAAAATCTGCCACAATTAACATTACCTTTTCATTGGCAACTTTGATAGAATAGAATATAGTGAGAAGACTATAAAGCAGTGTTCATTTTGACATTTAAATTTGGCTTACTAGTCTTACTAGAATCATTTGGTTTTAGTCGAGACTTAGTAAAATTTGTCTTTTTAGTTTGTGTCTAGTTGTAGTCAACAAACATGTCATGCCCTGAGATATTTTACTTTGAACTTTTTAGCCTTTGTAACTTCTCAGTTGTAGCTAAATTATCCGTTTTTAGTTGACAAAAAAAAAACAAAAAAACTTATCGTCTAGTTGTTGTCATTCTGATGACTTTATTATCAACGAACATCACATTTCACATAATCTAATGGTCTTCAACAAGCTGCTCTTCCTAGTTGGTTAAAATCCCGATGATATGAGCTTAAAGCTTTGTTTTAATCAGCAAAAATACGACATTGAGAAAATCTCTGACAAAAATGTTTTAATGTACAAAATGAACACTGCCTCAAACCCCTTCCATAGGCCTTCTCCATGAGTAGGATTTTCCATAGTCTATTCTGTATATTGTGCTCCACCAGTAGCTTCACCTCTGCACTTACAACTTGTCCAACTTTTTGCCATTTGACAGCCTAACCCAATCCCCACGCCTTCCCTGCCTGTATTAGCTTCTATTGCTGTAGCGGCGCGTTTTGCTAGCCCTGCTCTTTTTGTGACCCGCGAGAGTGATTGTGTGGCGGGAAAAGGGGCACGCACTTTCTGGGGGCATCCATTCCATGCTCTGGATTTATTGTAGAATCAGAGCGTCGGGTGGAGAGGCCGCGACCTCGCCCGTCTCAGGTCTGCAGAGTGCTGATGCCTCACTACCCACCAAGTTATTAAAAACTCCATTATCGCCATTCAAAGGTGGACATAGCTCACTCCGGGGATATCGAGATGTCAAAATCCGGATTGATTTGAGAGGGAAGACTTGGGTAAATGTAGAAGTAGTAGGAGAAGTGGGTCAGTGAGGGCTGGACCGTTTTGTTCGAGGTGCATCCATCAAAGGCTTTTTCAATAACACTTCCTCTGTCTCGGCAGATCCTGAAGGAGGTGAAGGATGAAGATTGGGACATCGGGAATATCGTTTTCACGTTGATCAACAGGAGACACGGAGAGAAGTGCATAGCCTATGCAGAGAGCCATGACCAGGTACGTGTGCCCACTACAGGTCCGACAGGAGGGTAGGGACGCAACCATTCTTTTAATATAGTCTATTAGTCAGCCATATTTCTACCAGTTAGTTGTGTAGTCAAATAATGATTTATTTTGCACACTGATACATTTCAAATACGTTTTAAACAAGAAAATGTAAAATGAATAAATATGCTGACTGAAGGCTATTTTCTTCTGGGGAAAGGGAGACAAAGGGAAGGAGGCATGTTTGATTGGCCTTTAAAGGTGCAATATGTAACTTTTCATGCCACAAGCTTGATTCCGATGTGTGGAATGCCTGGATGCCTAGTACTAAAATTTCAAGCTTGAACTTCAATACTAAAGAATAGACTCGATACCAATTCCAACATCACAATGACAATAAAAAAAAACAACAAAAACTGTTTTTATTTAGACAATAGACTGTCATTATCATTTTTATATCATAGTACATTCTTAGTACATTAT
Source organism: Periophthalmus modestus (assembly GCA_019594935.1). NCBI lineage: Eukaryota > Metazoa > Chordata > Actinopteri > Gobiiformes > Gobiidae > Periophthalmus > Periophthalmus modestus. The sequence goes on from JAIEZT010000016.1 coordinate 8,771,826, forward strand.
ATTCCCATGTGGCCTTATATCTGTGTTATCCCTCAGAGGTCCAGGTAGGTTCCATAGTGGTCCATGGATGTATACTAGTCCATGTCTTGAACTTGTTCTGATCCAGCTCAAGATCATTCTAAAGCTATTCAGGAAAGTTTAGTTTCTGTCCTGTGAATGGGACTTTTTTTTAGTAATGATACCTGCTCAAATGAGTATCTAGTTTTCATACTAGTTTTCATATCAATTAAAATCTGATTTTTGATTCTTTTGGCACCTTTATTGCCTAGTGTGTTTTGATTGCTAATATCTTTGAAAAACATTTTATTGTTACTGTGAGTCTTTTTGTGCAGATAACACATGACTATTATTTAAATATTACTGAGCAGGAGATTAGTCATGATCTTTCCAGTCTTTGCAGTGCTAAAAGGAAGGGTCAATGGAGTTCTAAACATTTAAAAAGTTTAAAGCTTATATTAAAATTATGAACTTCTATTGCACATATAATTAGAAATGTATAATTTAGAAAAAATGTACAGCTTTTTTGATGGAAATGGCTGTATTTGAATCGAGATAAATAATCCTAATTTCAGCCTTTATTTTTTAATAATTTGTGGAGTTTACTGAGGATTAAGACGACCTGCACTGGTTGACTGTTTGGTGTAAGGAGGCTGACACAAAGCCCTTGTGCACAGGCGCTGGTTGGGGACAAGACCCTGGCCTTCTGGCTGATGGACAAAGAGATGTACACCAGCATGAGCTCCCTCATTCCCATGAACTCCATCATCGACCGGGGCATCCAGCTGCACAAGATGATCCGCCTGCTGACGCACGGCCTGGGAGGGGAGGGCTACCTCAACTTCATCGGTCAGTCTCATATTAGACCTCATAGAATGTTTTGGTCTTCAAATGTGATATCAGAGCAGCTAAAAGTTGATAGCACTTGCAGCTAAAAGTTGCAATTATTTATTTATTTTTCTCATTAGCAATTGGTAGTACCTGTCAGGGGGGTTTTAAAGTTGGTTTAGTCCTGGTTTTGTCCCGGTTTTGTCCTGGTTTTGTCCTGGTTTTGTCCTGGTTTAGTCCTGGTTTAGTCCTGGTTTAGTCCTGGTTTAGTCCTGGTTTAGTCCTGGGGTTGCCCTGGTTTAGTCCTGGTTTACTCTTGGCCCTGGGTTAGTCCTGGGTTAGTCCTGGGTTAGTCCTGGATTAGTCCTGGGTTAGTCCTGGGTTAGTCCTGGTTTTGTCCTGATTTAGTCCTAGTTTAGTCCTGGGGCTGCCCTGGTTTAGTCCTAGTTTACTCTTGGCCCTGGGTTAGTCCTGGTTTTGTCCTGGGTTAGTCCTGATTCTGTCTTGGTTTTGTCCTGTTTTTTTCCTGGTTTTGCCCTGGTTTTGTCCTAGTTTAGTCCTGGGGTTGCCCTGGTTTAGTCCTGGTTTACTCTTGGCCCTGAGTTAGTCCTGGCTTTGTCCTGGCTTTGTTCTGGGTTAGGCCCGGGTTAGGCCCGGGTTAGGCCTGGGTTAGGCCTGGGTTAGGCCTGGGTTAGGCCTGGGTTAGGCCTGGGTTAGGCCTGGGTTAGGCCTTGGTTAGTCCTGGGTTAGGCCTGCATTAAGGCTAGGTTAAGCCTGGTTTAGTCTCTTCAAATCAGGATAACTATCCCACCCTAAGAATATCCCATGCAACGACGTCCCGCTGGCTGGCATGCTAGAGGACGTGTTGTGACTGGGCTGGTCTAAAGCGGGTCATAAAAGCTGATGGAGTGTAGGCCTGTCCATATATGGTTCCATATATTTTGGGCCTCAGTATTTATCATCAGTACTTTTTTTTTTTTGCAAAAGTGTGGAGATTTTTAATATGATAAGATTTGAGGTATATAGGGTTGAATAAGTCTCTTCTATGGCTAATTAGCGGCCCTTTCTGCTATTTATTTGTTGCAGCTCATGGCTTTTAATGATACTATCTATTGGTTGAAATTGGTTTACTGGGATTATCTTGCTTTATTTTAATGGTAATCAGTCTTTCAAGTAATTTCATTATTATCTTTTTTTTTGTAATATTTGTCTGTAGCGATATATCGTGCTTCAGAATGTGTTACCGTGACAGGCCTAATGGAGTGGCAGTGTCCTTCTGCGAGCTCATGTTTTATTCACCCAGGTGAGCACAACATCTCCTCAGTGCTCTGTCCCCCTCAGGCGCTGCACAACAATCCTTGAGTGGTTATGGAATAGATATAAACACATATTTATTCTGCCGTCTGTCCGCGCGCTGTGGGCACCAGATAAACAGGGATGAATATTTCATACGACAATGCTACAGAGCTGCTGTGTACTATAAAGCCAGGCTAATGGTAAGTGATGTGGTCCTCTGGGGAAAGGGAGACAAAGGGAGAGGAGGCATGTTTGATTTGTCTTTAAAGGTGCACTATGTAACTTTTTATGCCACATGCTTGTCTTCATGGATTTTCATATTTTGTCTGGAAGGTTGCCTAGCACTAAAATTTCAAACTAAATTTTGATACTAAAGAATAGACTCAATACCAATTCCGATAATAAAAAAAAACAACACTTTTTATTTAGACAATAGACAGTAATTTTTGTCTTTAAATCATAGTACTTTCTTTCTAATCCTATGTGGCCTTATATCTGTATAATCCCTCAGTGGCCCAGGGAGGTTCCATAGTGGTCCATGGGCGTATACTAGTCTTATACTTGTTCTGATACAGCTCAAGAACATTCTAAAGCTATTCAGGAAAGATTCATTTCTGTCCTGTGAATCTGACTTTTTTAGTATCAATACATGCTCACATGAGTATCTAGTTTTGATACTAGTTTTTGATTAGAATCAGTTTTTTTTCTTTTGACAACCCTATTGGCTAGGAGTGTCCAAACTTTTCTCATTAAGGGCCACAGACAAAGCTGAGGGCCGATTGAGGGCCATAGACTGGTCACCAATACAGTGAATTCTTCAAATCTGTGTTATTATTACAAGTTAGACTGAACCACTAGACCTTTATTCTTGCTTACATCCTCATTGGGACACATTAAATATTTGATATGGGCTTCTTAAAGAAGATTTTCAGCTATACAGTAAAAAGTGCTGTTTAAGGTAATATTGGCCAATGCACCTGGAAGCTTGAGGGCGTAGAAAAACTGGTCTGAGGGCCACATTTGGCCCCCGGCCACAATTTGGGCATGCCTGGCCCAGAGTTTTTTGATTATCTTGAAAAACATTACATTGTTGTGAGTGACTGTGAGTAGCTTCGCCTCAAATCTGAGGCCAGCTTAGCCTGTTGTCATCCCCACGCTTGTCACCATGGAGATAGACAAGTTTAATTATATGCTATAGAACATACAGGCAATGCAATAACATCTCTATGGAGACAAGCAAGTGGCACACCATCCATTAGAGAAAAAAAAACTACATAATGAACCTTTAAATTACTCAACACAGACAATATGAAATAACAAATATGTCTGCTGTTCACAAGGTTACTCAAACATGTGAATGAAACAACACAACTTCAGGTATGTTTTTGAGGAGGTAACAGCAAGCTCACATGAGTCAATTTTGCATAATACAGGACCTTAAATAAATCTCATCTAATACCTATAGATGCAATCGATTGATCAATATCAATGGTATGCTTTTCCCAACAGAAGGCTTCATAGGTGGTGTTTGTGGGCATGCTTTGACTGCCCCCAGATGACTGTCTGTACCTTCAATTTTCGTTAACTGTTTGTCCAAATAAAAAAAAGTCATTAAATAAGTCACCTAGATCAGCACTTTTACTCAGTTGGAGCCTGCAACATCGATAAATCCGTGATAGATTTATGACTAACTTTAAAAGGAACACTGGCTTGAGGCTCTTGAAACTGTTACAAATGTTACTAAATTATAAAACTATCATCATAGTACTGCGCTTTCCAAGTTGTCACTATACACTAAACTATTACTACTAAGGAATAGACCCCATACTCAATACCCATTGCAATGCCAGTATGACCACAAATATTTCTTGGTTGCTAATCCTCATCACATCCTTCTCCTGTGCCCTGTGTCTTTATTATAAACGCTGGTTAAATAATGTGAAGCACACGTACATGATTGTTTTAGCTGAAAACTAAACTCACTCTCACCTCTGACCAGACGCTAAAGATAAAGCCAGTCAGGGCTACAGAGGCTCAGTCACACTCACAGCACACAGCTAAATGCACCACAGCAGTCATAAGTTTGGCTTTTTCATTTGTTTGTGAAAGAGACACTGTGTTTACCTTTAAAGAGAAACATCAAACCTGCAGATCCTCCGCACGGTGTTTAGTTACTCAAATAAGGCTGCTGATGCACGAGGTGAAAAAAAAAAACTAGACTAGATGGCAAAAGACATCAAAGATGTTGAAAAATTTAAACTAAGAGCACTCACTCTGCACTTACTATAGTGAACTGTAAAGATCCTAAAAAGCACAGACCTCTCACTCTGACTAGTTTTGATGCCAATATTTATTTCATCGCTTTTTAATAATTAATCTTCTAAGCTTCTAACTTAATCCATTTTCACTTAAAGGTAAATTCTTAAATATTATTTGGTCAAATAAACAACTCTGAATAAATAAAATTAGTCATTCTTGAAACATAATTATTATTATTTTTTTATAAATTTATTTCAATTTTTAATTTTTTTGTTTGTTTGTTTTTTCATAGGTGTGAATTGTAGAGTTGAATAGGTGTGGAGCGTAGAGTTTTAATAGGTGTGGAGCGTAGAGTTTTAATAGGTGTGGAGCGTAGAGTTTAGTAGGTGTGGAGCGTAGAGTTTAATAGGTGTGGAGCGTAGAGTTTAATAGGTGTGGAGCGTAGAGTTTAATAGGTGTGGAGCGTAGAATTTAATAGGTGTGGAGCGTAGAGTTTAGTAGGTGTGGAGCGTAGAATTTAATAGGTGTGGAGCGTAGAGTTTAGTAGGTATGGAGCGTAGAGTTTAATAGGTGTGGAGCCTAGAGTTTAATGGGTGCGGAGCCTAGAGTTTAATGGGTGCGGAGCCTAGAGTTTAATGGGTACGGAGCCTAGAGTTTAATGGGTGCAGAGCCTAGAGTTTATAGAGGTGCGTGCGGAGCCTAGAGTAGGTGCGGAGCCTATGGGTGCGGAGCCTAGAGTTTAATGGGTGCGGAGCCTAGAGTTTAATGGGTGCGGAGCCTAGAGTTTAATAGGTGCGGAGCCTAGAGTTTAATGGGTGCGGATCCTAGAGTTTAATAGGTGCGGAGCCTAGAGTTTAATAGGTGCGGAGCCTAGAGTTTAATAGGTGCAGAGCCTAGAGTTTAATAGGTGCGGAGCGTAGAGTTTAATAGGTGCGGAGCGTAGAGTTTAATAGGGGCGGAGCGTAGAGTTTAATAGGTGCGGAGCGTAGAGTTTAATGGGTGCGGAGCGTGGAGTTTAATAGGTGCGGAGCCTAGAGTTTAATAGGTGCGGAGCGTGGAGTTTAATAGGTGCGGAGCCTAGAGTTTAATAGGTGCGGAGCGCAGCGTTAATAGGTGCGGAGCGTAGGGTTTAATGGGTGCGGAGCGTAGAGTTTAATAGGTGCGGATCCTAGAGTTTAATAGGTGCGGAGCCTAGAGTTTAATAGGTGCGGAGCCTGGAGTTTAATAGGTGCGGAGTGTAGAGTTAAATAGCTGTGGAGCGTAGAAAATGAATGGTATACCCGGTAAAAGTAACTAACCAAGTGATTTATTTAGCCCTTTTTGTTGAAGCAATTTAAGGACAATACAATGCCTTAAATAAAGGGTGGGTTTTGGTGTCCCAGATTGTATTCTGGTGCACCCAAATGAGAATCTTAAGACGCACCAGTGCACCCAATTCAAATCATTAGTCTGGAGTCCTGCCTTTTAAGGATAAAACTTTGTAGGAAACAAGTCTTAACTAGAATAAACTCGACTCAATCATAACAAAATATTATGTTTTACATTAAATCATTTTGAAAACTCCAAGTCAGTTCATATCCACAAACTGACCTGAAATTGTGATAATGAAGTGTTTGCGGTAGTTGGCGAGGAAAAAGCAGACATATTTGATATTTGTGCATAGTATGATTGCAGACCATACTTTTCCCCGCAGCATCTTTGAAATAATGAGCCAAATTAGAGATTCTGAATGTTCACTTTTGATAAATTGCCTGTCGTTACTTCTACTGCCAGAGCTTAGACCTCATAGGATCTTCTCCAAGTGTTATGACTTTGGCTAATGCAGAGAGCTGTTTCCAAATTTGTTAAGGATTTTAATGAATTCATAGAAAATTGCTCAAAGTTCGGGTTGTTAATGGGCAGAGCTTGTATAACTGGCATATATATTAGCACTAGAGTTTGTTTTATTAAATGTACTGTTTTATTAAATGTACTGTCACAATACTAAGATTTCAAACTTGATTTCGATACCAAGGAATTCACTCAATATTCTATACGATTACCTTACCACAGTGAAGATGCAAAATGCTCTTTTAGTAATAGATAGATAGAATAGAATACTTTGTTTATCTCAAGGATGAGGTCTTGCATTTGCTCTGATAAAGCTGAGCATCACCTTACATCTGTTCAGGAAAGCTCAAAAGTTGTCCTGAGTATCTAGTTTCGCTATTATTTTTATGTATCAGTTAGTATTTGATTTTTGATACTTTTTACAATCCTACTTAAAAGTAATTTATTTGAACATGATTGAATTTTTATGTTCAACATGAAGTCACTTTTTTTCTACTTTATTTTATTTTATATGAAAAGAGAAACCCAAATGATCAAAAGCATTTGTTAAGATCAAGGACCTTGCCATAGTAATAAAAGTTAGTGTACTGTTCACATTCTCTGTTTCATCAGTCTTGCAGAATTATTTAGCTAAAAAAGACCGTTTCTACTTTGCTTTAATTTGCCTTAATCTGTCAAGTAACGTTCACAGTTTTGAGCAGTGAGATATGGGAGGAAGCATAATATTAAAAAGCAAATAGCAGAATATTGTCCCCCTTTGAGAGCTGCTGTCAGACTGACAACAAGTAACTGTGTGATCATCTGATGAGAGCAATAATGGATGAAAGCTTCAGACAGTTTCTAATGAAGCCGACCTTAATGTGCTGCACATCTGACAAAGATGCACCAAATGTCTTATGGCTTCTTTTTATTATTATTTTTGTTATAGTGTGCAATGGGAGAATCACATCAAAGGGTTAACAAGCGGATGGCCCAGCCTCTCTATAGAATGTCCACTTATATACTGTATTTATCGGGGGGTCATAACTACGTGTACCTGTTCTTTGCACCACTGGGAAATTTTGGGTTATGTTTTGGCGACATGATGAGATTTAAGAGTAAAAGGTTGAATTAATAACTTCTGTGACTCTTTATAGACACAAATGAACTACTGACGTGTTTCATTCTGCTGTTTTTTATTGCAGCTCATGATTTTCTATGAATATTGTAGATTTAGAGTAGTTTTTGTGGTTTAAATCTGCTCTTGGATTTTGTTTGTGTCAAATAAATTAGTTTCAATATTATCTATCTATATTTACTTAAACCATATATCGAACTTGTGTTATGGTGACTGGCCTATACATAACTAATAATGTAGTGATGTACTAACTGTAATCATTTTAAGGAGCAATGAACATTTGTTTTTGTATATACTTTTGAAATTGTGATGCCATAATCTTGAAGGCGGGGTACTTGACTTTATGAGTGAGTGAGTGAGTTACAAATGAGTCTATTCCATTTCCCTCCTTCGAGTTTACTGTAAAAGTAGTAGTTTGTGTAAAAAGCAAACCACTGTGCTGTGTCTGCATCTATTAATGAAATAATGAATTTTACCAGGTGATGCCCTTGCATCACTTTTCTGTCTGACAATACTGTTCTAAAGCTTCGCAAACACCCGAGAATACTAGCAATGTGCCAAAAGCTTTTTGGGAGCTAGGAACAAGTTAGAGGCCGGCCTTCTGCACTCTCACTCTGCATCTTCCTTCTTTTGCAGTTCGGAAATCTGGTAATGTTTGATCTCCCAACCAAAACACTCAAAAAAAACACAGGAATAAGGGAAATGCATGGCACCTATTAGGGCTGAAGCTGAGTCATAATGGAACTAAAATCACAACTTGAAGGAGCAAATCACAAAAGCTACCGTTTCTGAAGTATCATCATCTATCCATTCATTTTCTTCCGTTTATCTGGGGTCAGGTTGCAGGTGCAACAGTCTCAGTGTTTAAATATGTTTTTTGAACAGAATCCTGTTATGACAACATAAATCACAAATCTAATTGCAACTGCAGTGCTTGTTGGAAAAATTGTAATTTGATATTTTTTAGTCATTGTGCAGGCTTAATGCCAATTCCAGCAATGTGTCAATGTATTTTTGAGAGCTTTGAACAAGTTGGATACTTACCGCCCTCATCTTTTATAAACTTCCCTTTTGCAGTTTGAAACTCAGGTAATACAGGCCAGATATTTACTTCTAAATTCATGTTAGAAGTAAGTGCAGTTCCTACATGGCAGCTATAATCATAGATATACAAGCCTCTGCAGCCATATGGTGTCTGCGTAAACAAAATCACACACATAGTCTCCAGAATCATCATTCTTTCTTCACATACATTAAGAGCAATTTAAAACAACTGAAAGCACTTTTAGACTTGATTGAATCTAGTTTTGTATAAAAGAGAGATCTAAACAGCTTCCAGAATTGTGCTAAAAAGTAACTAGTATACGGAGTAGTACATACATACTTTTTACTTTTACATAAGTACAATGTCATTGTCAGCAGTACTTGGACTCGTAATTGAGTACATTATTGGCCATGTAACTTTACTTTTACTTGTATACGCCCATGGACCGCTATGGTACCTACCTGGACGACTGAGGGATTATATAAGGCCACATGGGAATATAAAATAAAGAAATTATTTAATGTTGAAAATGTCTGAATAAATGTTTCGACTGAATTTAATGTCTAAATAAAGAGAGCTTTTTATTATCATTGTGGTATTGGAATCGGTATTGAATATCAAGTCTATTCCTTAGTATTGAAATTGAGTTTGAAATGTTTGTATTGTGACAACACTGGCTTACATAACACATTATTACTGCAAAGGATAAGGTGTGAGTCATCTGAAGACTGAAGTGAATCATGACTTAAATCATCCTACACGTTTGCAACTGTTCTGTATACCGTAAATGGTTGTTTTACCTCCCGTGCAGCTGTAGTCTTGTGAGTACAGTTTGAGTGAGGTGCATGGTCAGATCACAGAGCTACTGAATAGTTTTGAGAGCCACACTCCTTTGTAGTGGACTAACAGATCGGCAGGACGTGCCTTTAGTTGACCAATAATTTTTTTTGTGGACTACAGCCCTGCCCAAAGTTGTTCAAGGCTATCCAGACCTTGGTAAAAGTGTGCTATTATCTATGTGAACACTCAGAGGGCAAAGTCTTACAATGACAAAGGGAGAAGCCCAATCAAGTAAATCTGAGATGACGCGGCGTGTCAATGGATCAATGATGGCATAGTCATTTAGCCAGTGCTGAGCAAGTACAAACTGTTTGAGCAAGCAAATCAATTCTGCCAGCCCGTCATGGAAAAAAGCCATTTATTTACACGCGAATAATGGCAAATAGTGCAGGGTGATAGGACAGAGGATGTGTGCGGATGGATACAGTGTGGGTGATATTAAAGTTGCACTATGTCAGCTTGTCTCCATGGAGATGTGATTGTTTTGTCTGGCATTTTCCACAGTGTGGTATTAAACTTCTGTCTTGCCTTTAACTAATTGCATGGGTATATTTCTAAAAAAAAACCTTGAAATTATGTACTTTGTGCGCAATCGCCTCCCCACAGATTTGACCAGTGACCATTTGACCAACTTGCTCTGGTGTTAAATGCCATCAGGGTTGTTGAAGTATTGAAATTCAGACACTAATCAATAAAACTAAAATTAGTATAGAAACTAGATACTCGTTTTAGCTGGTATTGATACAAAAAAAAGTCAGATTCACAGGACAGAAATGAACCTTTCCTGAATAGCTTTAGAATGATCTTGAGCTATATCAGGACAAGACCACATAGACTAGTATACACTCATGGACAGTGTTGGGAATAACGGCGTTAAACAATAACGGCGTTACTAACGTGTTGTTTTTTCACTAACGGAGTAATTTAACTAATTACTTTTCCCAGCGTCCCAATGCCGTTACCGTTACTGACAGTAAGTGTGGCGTGTTACTATTAATTCAGTTCACTCTGCTCTTCATCAGAGCATCTCTCAGACAAGGAGCTGCAGCGCTGTTGTGTTTCTTTGGTGAAAGAGGAGGCTCGGGGTGAGATCATAGGCTTGTCTGAGATGAGTGAGGCGGGCGCAGATAATCTCGTGAGGGCAAGCCCGACGCAGGCGGTGTCTCAATTAACCAAAGTGCCCTTAAATGCGCCGCTCGAACGGGGCATTTAAGCCGAGCGGGTACTTCGACCCGCACTTTGAACAGTTCATCGAACAGTGCATTTGGCTAATTGGGACACGGCCGCAATTTTTGAGCAAGGAGAGCACAGCAGCTCTCCACCGACTACAAACGCTTAATGCATGATGGAAAATGGTGTCCTGTCACACTTGACAGCTGATTGGGTCTGAGTTGATCAGAAACGTGACGCCCTGACGCACGGCGCCTCCTCTTCCAACTTTACACAAACTACTGCCACATATTTGATATGGACATATGTTTTAAATGCGACTGAAAGTGTCAACGTTGTTGTCAGATATGGATCACTTTAAACAAATACAATATAATTACAATCTGTTGTGTTTTTATTGTTTTAACATAGTAAGTAACGGCATAGTTACTTTGCCTAGTAACTAGTTAGTAACAAGAAGTAACTTGTAACTATAACTAATTACATTTTTGAAGTAAGATTCCCAACACTGCTCATGGACCACTATGTAACCTACCTGGACAACTGAGGGATTGTAAAGCTATAATGCCATGTGGTAATATAAAATACAGTACTATTATTTGATGTTGAAAATCATGTTCTATTGTCTAAAATAAATATTCAGACCATAAATCAGTTACAGACATATTCTAACAAAAACAATGCTTCATCCTTTTCATTTTCACCAAACTTTACAGGCATCATGGTTCATCGATGTCTCCTTCAGTGTAGGAGTATCAAAGTACATGTGACAATTTTACTTTTACAACATGGACCACTGTCGTGTTAACCACAGTATCGCAATATCTCAATACTGTAATATCATGCTATGATTAGTCACACCGTACAAGAAGTTCTACGCACATGTCCAGCATAATTTAACAGTTTAACTATGAGCCAACAACACCGACAAAGTGTACACAAGTGAGTTCAGTGCGGGCAACAGCATTGGGCTTGGAACTTGAACTCAGAAAACTGCATTTCATGAACAGACATGGCTCTTTGTCACACATGCACATGTGCGTATCTGTCACACATGCTTGGCTGTTGTTTTATACAGTTGTTTTCCAAGTACAACCCCAATTTACATGTATTATTATGGGCCTAGGAGCTATATCGCATAGACCGCACACCGTGGTACTGAGGGACATAAAGTTAGCACAAGGGAAATTCTTTAACTGCGACAGCTCTACTAGAGACACATGGTTTTTAAATGTATTTTAACCCTCTACCCTTCTCCTGAGAGTTTACTTCTTCATCTCCACAGGGGCCTGCAGGTGACATGACACCAAAGTACCAATCAGATATGTGTTCACTGTAAGAATGCATGTTTTTCACGGTATTTTTGTAATTGAATAAATGCAAGATATATATGTTTAAAGCCATTCTTTGGAGCAGTCCACGCAGAGCAGTAACATCTTGAGAGACAGGCAGGCTGCGGACCCTCTGACTGAAAACTTACACAGTGCAACTATAAGGATGGACTTGGGTTTCAGGTCGGTGTAAAAAGCAAAAAGTTACTTTGTGTTGATGAGAGAATTTTGAATGCATTAATTGAACAAAGCACAACTCTAAGGTTAAACAAAAGTACATTTTGCATTTTTCACCTTTTATCAGACTCTGAGTTTCCAGTCCAGACAGACTGTCTATAACCTTGCACATGCACACTTCAAATGACTCAAATGCTCAAACATGGCACCCCTGCATTGTGTAGCACTCAGAAACCGTCATTACGCCACAGCCTTGGTCAGACAATTGAAAACCAGTGTTCCCTATACGTTTTAGACTGCTTTATTACTCTCACAATTTGTTGGGGCTTTTAGTTTGGTGCTTTTCAATGAGATGTTCCACCCACATACACCTAGTAGTTCAAGTGCAGCATTTGAGTACCTTAGACTATTCACTTAAACTTCCTGTTGATTCCGCTCCAGACTCGAGATGCCCAAAATCATGTTCTATGTAAATGCAAATGCACTACGCACTTTGTGATTGTGTAATTATGTTAAATTTCACAGGTAGTACATATTGGTGAAAGAGGAGGTGTGATGCATGTTGTAAAGAAGTTATAATCTAGTGAAATGTTTGCCTGGCAGGTGCTCCAGTAGAGGTAATAAAGCTAAGTCTTGTGGTGTTGCTAGTTTTTAGCCCCCTTTTGTTAAAGCAGACGTATTATGCAATATTCTTAGAGCTTTTAACCATGTTATAGTTGTTTCCCCATCTCATTTACCCACTCGAAATTGTATATGGAGAGATTCATGCATGTTTGAGTCATCTTAATATTCAAGACATCATTGCTCTACCCCCATTTTCACCGCCACCAGTATAAGCCCACTGTATTAATTCCTCAAATTTTTATTCTTAATTCAGCAACACCCCATAATAATGGGGTGCTGTAAGTTTTTAAGAGTCCACTACTACTGTGCAGCTCTCCATAGGAGGTGCCGGCAGCTGTGCGACTCTTTGTTGTGATGGCGCCTCTATTTTCAAACATGGAAGTCAGGTAACGGGTTTCTTCTATTAAGTCATTTTCAATGAATATTGTGATTTAAAATTACCAAATTACACCATAATGATCCACTAGTGTTGTAGATTATAACTATTTAGCAGACACAAGCGCAATAGGTCTTCTTTAAAATCCAAGTTGCAAAGGGGTCTAGAAATGGTCACAGTTGGGCAGTGCGAGCTCTGAGCCGCGCGTTCAGAACAGAGATGAACATAAAGAAGCACATTCACTGGTCTGCACATGAAACTCAGCTTTAATCACATGTGACTTTCACATAAACTGTAAAAATATTTTAGGACTCTAAAGGTTTTTTAATAATAGCATGCTAATGTTGCTAAGTGGAGCTGGTAATTATTAGATTGTGCACGCATTGTAACTAACTTTGTCAAAGCAAATTTTGCAAGTGATTATTAGTGAATAGAGCAGGTTCAGAGCTTCTGAAAGAGTGAGAAAGTGTGGCCAAGACACAGTGTTATGCTAACAGTGGCTCTTCAGCAGTTAGCGCGGTGAGGCAGTCAGCAAATCCGAAGTGGTAAATATTAAACTCAGGTGTATCTAAATAAATTATATTGGAATCATACCTAACTACAATGATTTCTGTAGAAATTTAAAACAGCCAATCACATCAGTATTCTAAGATAACAAAGTAGCCTATACTATTAAAATCCTTTGAAATTAATTAGATTTACCGCTGTAATCGAACCCCTGTAAAATAATTTGTGGTATTAGTACTCTGTGTCGGCGAGTACTCAAAATGTCAGTCATTTTGGAAAAAGTGGTATCTGTGGATCCCTAGTCAAAGTAGTTTGAATGAGACAAAAACATTTTATCAATAGAGTTGGGATCATGGCTTTGTGATGGCCACTCCAAAACATTGACTTTGTTATCCTTAATCCACTTTGTAACCAGTTTGGCAGTATGCTTCAGGTCATTGTCCATTTGGAAGACCCATTTGCACCAAGCTTTAGCTTCCTGGCTGATGTCTTAAGATGCTACTTCAGTATTTCCACATAATGTTCTTTCCTCATGATGCCATCTTTTTTGTGAAGTGCACTAGTCCCTCTTTAATCAAAACAACCCCACAACTTGATGCTGCCACCCGTGTATCTCACGGTGGGGGAGTTGCAAGCGCCCCCCTTTTTCCTCCAAACATAATGATACTCATTATGGCCAAGCAGTTCAATTTTAGTTTCATCAGACCACAGGACATGTCTCTATAAATTCAGGTCTTTGTCCTTGTAGGCATTCGCAAACTGTAATCTGTTTTTTTTTTTTTGTTTATGTTTCTTCTGGAGTAATGGCTTCTTCCTGGAAGAGTGGCCTTTCAGCCCATGTCAGTACAAGCCCATGCCAGCATCTTCACAAAGTTGTTGTTCTTGGGTTCTTGGGTTGATGTGTACATTTTGGACCAAAACACTTTCATCTGTGGGACACAGAACCCGTCTCCTTCTTGAATGATATGATGGCTGGACATTCCCATGGTCTTTGTACTTGCATATAATGGTTTGAACAGATGAACATGGCACCTTCATGCATCTGGAAATTGCATCTAAGGATGAACCAGATTTGTGCAAGTCCACAATTCTCTTCATGATATCTTGGCTGATTTCTTTTGACTTTCCCATGATGTTACAGAAAGAAGCAGTGTGTTTCAGGTGTGCTTTCAAATACAGCCAGATGTATTTTTCAGATGAGTCTCTAATTAACTCAAATCTTGTCAAAAAACCTATCAAAAGCTTCCAGAAACATGACCTCATCATCTGGGTTTTCCCAAATTGTTTAAAGGCATGGTCATTTTACTGTATGTAAACTTGTTACTTTGAAGAAAGTCACGAAAAATTGTCCTTCTCTCATTATTCTGGCATTTAGCAAATACAAAATAATGTTGATAATCCTAACAAGAAAAGTTTAGTCTGATTTCATGTCAGTGAGAAAAATGGCCTATTTGTCTTTTTAGATAGTGTACGTAAACTTCTGAATTCAACTGTAGATATAGATATGTATATATATAGTACGCCCCATTGCTAAATGGCTGCTTTTGTGATGTATGGTTTATGTCTGTCAGCACAAAGATTCCCTTTCAATTGATTCGAAAGTGTATTTTTGACATATGGGCATTATTTCAAGTGCTAAAAACATGAAAATAAATGCCAAAAAACAAAAGCAAATGATGCAAAAAATTGATTGATGAAATATTGAAGTCCAAGTCCATGGTTCAAAAGTCCCCAGCCTGTACCTCAAATCCAAACTGTGAGTCAAATGTACAAGTCAGGAGTAGATTTTTTTAGCGATGTGGTAGAATTGTAGTGCTTAGTAATTGTTTGGCATCAACACACTGTTTGAAAAACCATCCAAAACATCCCGTCTATCTTGTGCTTTAGTTGTAGCTGGTCTCACTCGGGGCATCAAGTGAATGTGACAAGTGCCGTGGCCGCCCCGGGTCCACTGAGATAAAAATGCCTCATATTTCAGGCCTGTCGATCAATGATACCATGCGTTTGTGGAACCGGATCCCATTGTTCTTGAATTTCTCTCAGCCACACGGGCTTTTTAAGGCTGTGATGAACGCTCCGACTCCCCCCTCTGCTGTCAGACCACTCATGCCTATTTCATGTGCAAACGTGCAGTGGGATTTCACATTACCATAGTGACAAAAAGTCCATCCAAAAGTGAAACCAATCATTGTGGGGTGTCTGTGAGTGTGCAAAAACAACTGGGACTGTATCTGAGGTCTGGACTAAAGCAAAGACAAAACAAGGACTTTACCCTAAATCAGGGCAAAGCAAAGACTATATATATATATATTATGCTTTCCTAGGTCTTTAATTCCCTTTTAAAAATGGTCACCTTGGGATATGTCTTCCACTTTTTCTAACTTAAAATAATGTATGTAATAGTGCATTTGGAAAATATACTTGTTTCCAATGAGGCATTTAGGCACTGGAGCTCCCTCTGCTGGCAGCAACAAAAATTAATTTGGGCAACCTAAATGCTATGCTGATAGGGCCATGCATTTGTTGTGAACACAATTTGACCATAGAACAAGTCTGGTGAAGGTTTGTGGTCTTAAAAATGCAGGATAAATTCAGACTTTTACATGTGACACAATAATGCAGGTAAAATGTGAACTGAGCATTGTTAAGTGCACAAAAAAGACAACTTTGGATTAATGGTTTAATAAAATCGCATGAAGGAAGTATGAAGGAAGTAAAATACAACTCCTGGGATGTATTTGATGAGGGGACATAATAACATGCTCTAAGGCAGGCATGCCCAAACTGTGGCCCGGGGGCCAAATGCAGCCTGCAGCCGTCAGACCAATTTTTCTTGGCCCTGAAGCTTCCCGGTGAATTGGCCCATATTACCTTAAACAGTACTTTTTACTGTATATTCCTAAAAATCTACTTTAACAAGCCCATATCAAATATTTAATGTGTCATCCCATTGAGGATGTAAGCATGAATAAATGTCTAGTGGTTCGGTCTAACTAACAATAACACAGATTTGAAGTATTCACTGTATTGGCGACCAGTCTATGGCCCTCAATTGACTCTCAGCTTTGTCTGTGTTTTTGTATGTGGCCCTTAATGAGAAAAGTTTGGACACCCTTGGTCTAAGGCAACAGGAACTGAATTAGGACTGAACCTAAAATGTTTCTTACTATGACAGACCATAGTATTGAGGGCTGGTGTTGCTGTGTACGTGGCCTCTGACTTGTTCATTGATAGTGCATTGCTATTACCTTCCAGTGGAGAACACATTGATCCTTGGCTCCTCTGTGTTCTAATGACTGAGGAGACAGTGTTAGTGTCAGCCCTGTGTCTGATGAAGCCAGTGATGGGACATAACCCTGAGTGAACATGCGCGGCCATGTTAATTGTAATTCCCATTCTCCCAATAAGAATTATTGGGCTAACACATTTTGGAGAAAAGTTTCTGTAAGGGAAAAAAACAACAAAATGAATCACAGTCAGATGGGAAAATTAATATTGTTAATGCTTGGAGGTGTGTTTTTAAATATGCTCTGCCCTACATGAAAGCTAAAATGCCCGTCTTTTTCTTTTGATTTTAGAGGAAACTGCAAAGTCATCCAATAAGTATGAGGTGCTGGCTTCCCACAATCCACCGGGTCAATTCTCTTCTGTAGTTTCACTTCAGATATGTTGTTTGTTTTTCACCGAGAACATCAGTAAATTTTGGGTAATTATCTCCAAACTCATAAATTCTGGTTACAATGAAGATAAGACTTAAATTACAAATGTTTTGGTAGTGAGTTGCCTTGCTCTCTTATCTGCCATCTCTGTGCCCCAGATATTAGCCCGCACAAACACTGAATATATTAGCACGCGTATTACACCAGGTATCCATCATTTTTTTTATCCTCGTGCTGCAGTGTGCTTTATTTTGCTGCACAAGACAGAGGAGGAAGTTGATTTTCATAATGATTAATGCCAGCGTATGAGAAGAACCAGGGAGGATGGATTGCCTTAAAGAGGAGTGGGCCATGAGTTTTAACATCAGAATGGACGTCTGATCCAAACTCATGTGAAATATATCATCAATTAAAGCTTACACATTATATTTCATCATTTTTATTTGGTTATGTCTGTCATTTTTACTGGAAAATAATAAGTTCACAGCTAACACGATTTTCCAGGTTCTCGAAATGGTAATCAGCGTATGTTGTTAGGTGCACTCAGAGCATTTTATAGAAATAAGGGGATTGCAAAAATGTAAGCGCCTTCATGTCTCATTTGAATATGCTACACAAAGTAAAAGATCTTTGGTTCACTGCCTACATATACCATATGCAACAGCAAGCAACAGTTCTGTCAATCCAGGCTGAGTCGAAAGTCAACTAGGAGTAAGGTTTTATTGTGTTTTGTTTTGGCAAATCCATCTGAAATGCCAGTAAATGTTTTGGTTGAGGGTCAAGTACTGCATAAAAAATAGCAAAATTACAGAATTACTTAATACACTATATTTTTATATTCCAAATGTACATATTTTAAATTCAACAATTCCAATTCCAGTGTTTCCCACAGTTTATACCAGGGATGTCCAAACTATGGCCCGGGGACCAAACGCAGCCCTCAGACCAGTTTTTATTGGACTTCCACCCTCCTGTTGAATCGGCCCAATTGATCATAAGCAGTACTTTTAACAGCAAATTAAATTATTTCTACAACTATATCCTCAAACATCACTTTGCATTGTGATACAGACCTAAAATGAATGTGTTTCAAGCCTTATTAATATACAGCAGCTCTGTCAAAGCTGTGTATAAAACACTGCACTGCATTGATCACAAGTCTGTGGCCCTCCGCTTCAAATATGTTTTGAAATGTGGCCCTCGATAAAAAAAAAGTTTGGGCACCTCTGGTTTATACCAACACTATGGTGGCACAGTCTGTCCATATTTGAATCATTGTATTTAATACAGTATACATGTATAAGAATACATGTCCCTTACTGTCTTACTGGTTGAAAAAGCCCAGATTAAATAGAGACTACATGTTTGTAACAGGACTACAGGCATAAAGTATTGTTTCACAATGTTTCTGTCCAGCTTGTTTTTAGACTATGGTGGCAATAATTAGACCTTGGAGGCCAACCATAGTCTCCTGTGTTAATGAGAAACACTCTATATTGTCCATTTGTTGTTGTAATAAGGACACATGTTGGACTGTCAAAAGTGGATCTAGTTTTTCTCTTTCTTGACTTAGATCATGTCTCAGTTCTCAGAAAAGGTTATTCGTTTTTATTACACTGCTCTAACTTGACCTGCCTTTTTTCATTTTTTTAAGCCTGCTATAATCCAACTTTCAAATTTCTAAACTTGAAGGGCACTCCAAGAGCACACGGCGCTCACTGCCAAGGCTCGACAACCACCAAAAATTCATTCAAACTCAAAAGAAAACGGTACCAAAATGTAATGGATTTGCTCTTGGCCTGTGCCCTATTCAATCGAGTTTTTTTTTTTTTTTTTTAATCCCATAGACTGACAAACAAAATACAAAAGCACTGGCAGAGTTGCTTTTTATATATATACAAATGCAAAAAAAGTTCCAAAATCATCCTTGACATGGTTTACACTAGTTGACCTAAAACCATTGCAAACATATTTTTCATTGTCCAACCCTGTGATTACCAGTGGCACCTCTATTCACGGTTAAAGGCTTTAGCGATGCCTCTCCAAATTCATGTATTTTTCAAAAAGCTTTTCATCCGCGGGACCTGCCAGAATCCTCATCCAGGAAGTGTGCAGTGGTGGGAGCAGGCTATTTCCTGGGAGCTTAAGCAGACTGCTAATAGTGCTACCGCTAAAGCCCTAACAATAACATGCTCGGGTTTGTACCGCTGAAAGCTCAGGTGAGGACGTGGGCTGATTTCCCTTTTACTCAGGCTGCCATCTGTCCCAACAAAGAGTTTTCAAAAAGCAGATTTTACAGTGCGACCTGTAGAAATCTAATAGTCCTGTGGAGGGATATTCAGAGCACTTCAACAAAGATCTGATTTTAAGATCATTGTAACCTGGTTTTGGAGTGGTTTTGAAATTTCACTTTCTAAAATTGTAATCTTGGGTATTGTTAGTAACATGCCATTGCTTACAGCTCACAGGTTAACTTAATTTTAATTTTATATGTTGAGTTTGCATGTTCTTCTTGTATCTGAGTGAGTTTCCTCCTGGTACTTCAACCCATTTACAGCTAAGTACTCCTGACCAGCATCCTATGGGACTGTTAGGTGTTGATGTCACTTACTTACTTTGCATACTTCCCCATTTTGGCTTCCTTCACTTTAATAGTGTTTTGGTAGATGTTGACCTTCTCCAGGGCTTTGTAAAATGCTGTCAAAGTCCAATTTAAAGCTGCACAAAACAATAAGTGAAGTCTGGTCTTCATCTTGACGGTTTTTTGACATAAATCATCAAATAATTTTCTTCAAACAAGAGGTAATTCCATGGCAGTTAATTAGCAACCATACTGTAAACTATGGCCAAGGTTATCTAATTTACATATTAGCTGTGGCAAATACCAATATATGACAACACCTTTTTCTTGGTAAATGACTGTCCTGTGCTCGTTGGTAAAGGGGTATTTAGTCTTCAGTTTTAAACTTTGAGTGAGCCATTCTTTTTGTCAGACAGTAGAATTTGTTTACCTGTGTAACCAACTGGAGTCATTACAAATATGAATACTGTTCTAGATTCAGTAAGGAGAATGGTGAACACAAATCACTTAGAGTTTACCAAAATTGTTTAATACAGGAAAATCTAAAATAAAATGGTTCACATCTTTTTTTATGACATAGTGTCCACCCTTTAATTTAGTGTAAAATGAGCAGTAACGTTCTTTTCAATATCTCTCAGCTCCTTTGAATTAGTCAAGTTGTTTTTTTACTACATAATTTAGTCAATAGCCATATGTCTCTTTTTTGTTTGTTCTTATCCTCAATTTCCAAAGGATTTGTGGTGGTGACGATCCCGGCACTCTAGTTCTTGTGCCAGTCTCAGGTTGCAGTGGTCCAGGCAAGGCAGCAAGCAGCAGGATGTGGTCCTCACCTGAAAGGCTCTCAAAAAAAACCAAAAAAACGCATATTTACAAATAAACAAATGGCTTTATAATTTCTTAATAATAATCAACTGAGATCACAGCATGTGCTTTTACCTGCCAAGTTCTTTCCATTTCCGTGACTTACTTATGTGAGAAAGTTGTTACAGTATGGAGTGCCATCTAGTGGTGGTTAACTACACTTAAAATGATATTTGGGCAATTTACCAATATTTACTGTGGCTGTAAAAATAAAATGAATAAAAACAAATTATGTATATATTCACCAAAAATAGTGGGGGTTAGTTTTGCTTTACATGTTTTGGTTTACATGTTTTTCCAGTGTCTTTCTCAGAAGCATCATGTGATGGTGTAGTGACGTGTCTTGTAGGCTGCTTTACTTGGTTTTGCCATACAGTAGGCGAAGCTTACTGTCTGACGCTTTCACCAGGACTGCATCCCATGTGTGATGAGGTGTATGCTCCCTTGTCATGGTTTATGCTCCTTGGACCTTGTTTGTGGATCTCGGTGGCCTTTCTGTTCCAGGTGGTGTTTGTTCCTTTCAGCACAGAGGACCCTGGCATAGTTCTAGTCCATGATGTGGTTTTGTATAGAGGCATTCCTTCAGAACATCCTGGAACTTTTCAGGAACTGTCCCACCAAACAAAGTAATAATTAGAAAAACAGGCAAACCTGTCAAATCTACTTTAACAACCCCATAGCTTTAGTTCTGTAGAGGGAAGCCTGGGTGTAGTCATGGAATGCCCAGAAGCAGAAGATCAAATGCGAAGGACAAATTTTCCCACTGGGACAAAGAATGTAAAATGTAAATTACAAAGACAAAAACTGTTTTTACTTTACTTAGATTTAGCAGCCTCACTAATTAGCCACCTATGTGACACAT
Organism: Periophthalmus modestus; assembly: GCA_019594935.1. Lineage (NCBI taxonomy): Eukaryota > Metazoa > Chordata > Actinopteri > Gobiiformes > Gobiidae > Periophthalmus > Periophthalmus modestus. Next base: position 8,793,186 of record JAIEZT010000016.1, read on the forward strand.
GGAACAAACATGCCCATAGCCACAGTGCTCCCTTATAGACCAAAACCTTTTTAACTCTCTCTCCACCATCCCTTTCTTGTCTGAATTTTGGCATTGCAGAGGTTACAGTAAAAACACATTATACAATGTTTCATCCTCTACAGTTTGATATATCCAAGATTCATTTGCATATTAAACTTAACACAACCTACAGAATTCTCAGTGTACACGGCATTACTTTGGATACAGTCTCTGCTTTCCAGTGCCAGCCATGCCTCTTCTTTGCATTTCTTGTGGCGTTGCGTAGGAGGCTTGTTATTCCTGTCACTACTTCTCCTACCTCCTTTTCCCCACTTTTTAACCATCCTAATTCCAAGCCTTGTTCCGCGTCTATTGTTCACCACCTACTACATAATGCATTTCATTAGAGCGTCTCCACCTGTCCATGGCATATTTTTCATAAACAACTTAAGTTTCACTCCACCCCTGTCTCATGTCTGGGCACCCATCATTTGGATTAGGAGCCCGGTTGTTTTGTGATGTTGTCTTGACACGCATTGGCATATTCATTATCTCATCTGGAGCACTGACAGGAGAGCGCCTTTGCCAACTCCACATCCAGCTTTACATCGTCGTTCTATGTGAAGTGCACATCTTAAAGCTGCCTGGTTTGTGGCTTTGAGAATGAAAAACAAGCCAGTATAAAAGAATGTAGAAATAATACAATTGGAGATTCCGAGGGGTTGTTTATGAACATGAGATAGCAGAAATTATTGTGGTCTTTCTTTTCACATGGCGTTTAGTGATACATTTTGAAACCAAATGTAAAAGGTGATGTACCTGAACAACACTAGTTTATTTCAAATAATTTACAACGATCCAGACGTGTTGCTCATGTCCTTAATGCAATCCTGGCATTACAAGTAATCGTGTTTCGCAACTTTCAGAGGCCAGATCGGAATTTTTCCATCATGATAAAGCTAACAGCAACTGCACACTTCCTGATTCTTGGACAATAAAACCTTTTGTAATTTGATGCTGACAGCATGCAGAATTTCTACCTACTCATTTTGCTCAGCCACATGGAAAACATCACATCCCCGGCTCCTCTCCTGCTTTCTGAGGTACATATATGAAAGTAATGGGCGGAGCAAGGGATGATGATGTACCAGCGCAGTGGCTAACTATTCAAAGCTAATACAGAAGAAACAAACTTTGCTCTATCAGCAAAATTAAATGTTAATATTTTGCCACATGTCCACAATTTCACCATGTATCAAAAAAAGCACCAGAAGAGGCTTTACCCTCTCCCGTGCATGAATGTGGTTGAGTTATAGGTCGTGGACAGATTGGTATACAGTATGGAAGTATGGCGTATGGAATTAATGAAAACTGCTATGGAACAAGCAAATCCAAAATGCAGTAAAAAATAAAGTGCATTATTAGAGATAGCCTATATATCATTTGGCCAGAATATTGGGCCAATATTTGGACTTTATAGCGTATCCACTGTTGGCCTTAAATCTCCATCACAGGCTGATATTTTGTTTTGCTGTCTAAAAATACACACAGGCTTTATATTAACACTTAAATGCGAAGAGATAGCTATACAAGATGTGACCACACAGCTCTCTTATAGGTCTGTGGTTAAAAAAAGAGGGGCGCTGTGGATAAGTTTGTAATAAATTAAAATAACAGAATTTGGGGAAAATAATGAAAATTGGCCCAAAAATATCAGCAGAGTTTATTGGCCATCTGTTACTCTGGACTCTAAACAGTCCTAAAACCTGTATCAGTCGATCTCTAATTATTATTAGTACCTTATCAAATAATGAGTCTTCTTGATGTTATTTTAACAGCAGGGGAGTATATCCATGGGTTTCAGAATGATGAAAAATCAGGACCATTGCCATAGCTACCAATTACAACTCAAAACAAAAAATCTTATCTTAAAAGTCCTCAAAATGTTGCCTACATCAGGAAGTTGAAATCTATGAATAGGCATTTCAGTTACCTATCTTTGGCAGAGTACAAGAATTTCCACCCACTCCAACCAAATTAGAATGCTAGTCAGAATACCAGATCCGTTCCCAATCTCCAATAGGTTCAAACAAAAACACATTACATTATACTAGTGTTGTTACGCAAAATTTCAACCTCGATTTTGATACGAAAGACTAGACTCGACATTCAATACCGATTCCTTGCAATGATAATAAAAAAAAAAAAAAACAATAGACAAGAGAATGTGATTTTGCGCATTAAATGGTAGTACATTCTTTTCTATTCCCATGTGGCCTTATATCTGTGTAATCCCTCAGTGGTCCAGGTAGGTTCCATAGTGGTCCATGGGCCTATACTAGTCTATGTGGGTCTTATACTTGTTCTGATACAGCTCAAGATAATTCCAACGCTAGAATAATCTTGCTTTAGAATGTTAATTTCTGTCCCGGTAATGTGACTTTTTTAGTGCCTGCTCAAATTAGTATCTAGTATTTTGTTACTAGTTTTAGCATACTTACCATATATATCGCAGACATGTTCTTTATTCAGTAAATATTGTCACTCTGCCCCCTGTAGGCGAGGCATGTTACTGTTCACCCCTTATATACACTTGTTTGAAAGATTTAAGTTAGCCGCAGAAGTAGAGAAAACAAGAGGTGTTATTAAAGCCGGTTGGCCTTTTTGTTCCAGTTCTAATCTGACTCTGGTTCATTCTCACAGCACTCAGTGTGTGAATGTGCTACTGAACTGTGGTGTTGATGGAAAAAGTGAACTCTCAGCTGCTTTCAATTGCCCCCAGGTCATGCTCGGATGAAGTGAGAATGCAAAGTGTGCGAATACATGCACCACAACACAATACTGCTCAAACTACGCAGATATGAACCTTAGTATTAAACCAGAAGTGGCCATCAGAAAAGCCACGATGAAAATATCAGATTAATGAGAATTGGGGTTGTCAAAAGTATCGAAAATCAGATACTAATCGATATTAAAACTAACTAATATCTGGAAACTGGACCACTACTGTTTTAACACTCTGTACTCTGTCGTAATGTCATATTTTTCATGTATTTTTATCAACTAATTTAATATGCTTCATCTTGCCTTATTTTTGTCTCCAGGGAATGAGTTTGGTCATCCGGAGTGGCTGGACTTCCCCCGAGAAGGCAACAATGAGAGCTACCACTACGCTCGCAGACAGTTTAACCTGGTGGACACTGATCACCTGCGTTACATACAGCTCTACCGATTCGACCGCGACATGAACTGGACCGAGGAGAAGTACGGCTGGCTTGCTGCCTCTCAGGTAATGCCCAGTATCTACTCTGAGACATTTAGATCACATCATAGTGTTTTGAGCCCAGTTTGGTCCTGATGAAGTCTGGGTTTGATGCAATTCTACTCCTGGTCTAGGTTTAGTGTTCAGGCATTAGTCCCAATGTAGTCTCAGTTTAGGTGTGTTGGATGTGTGAATAATCTCACTTCTTTGCATACAGTCACTCTGTCCCATTGTAATGCACATTCCACAGTGATGGAGCTGGTTGAAATAGGAAGGGCATCTGGCATAAGAAACAAATAAAAATATAAATCTGCTAAATCTTCATCTAATTCACAGTGGCTGTGGTGACTTACACACTCAAAATTATTATTATTATATTATTATGATTAATTGTTATACAGTTATAAGACTTTTTAAAGGCAAATTCATCTGGGTTCTTTCTAATCATGGTCCCGCTGATTACTCAATTTTTACAGTTTGCATTTCACTTAAATAATCTCAAAGGTCCAAAAATCCAATTATAATCAGATTTTGGTGTGCATGTAAACATAGCTAGTGGTGACCTCTAATGAAATTACGCAAAAAGTGAAAAATCAACTGCTTGCTTTTTATCTTTGAAACAAAAACTTATTAAACATTTGAAATACCCTCTCCAAAGTGCTCTCTCACATTTTAGTGTCCCCATCCCCCTGTTTGAGAAAGTCTGCCTTACACCTTCACAGCACAATGAGTCTCCACGTTTGAGCTGCATTCTTCTCCCCATCCCACGGTACACCTACATGGAGGTTATTTTGGAAAACGTCTCATTTCGTGTTTGCTGCGAGCGCAACACTAATAGATTTTGCTGTGTGCGTGCGTCATTTTGTGAGTCTGTAATTGAAGCCTGTGGGTAAAAGACTAAGTTTATCTCTCTGAGGGGCTGTGAGTGCAGAGAGTAATGCATATGTGCAGAAAGTGACAGGGATTACAAGTTAGTTTTGTGTAAACCATCCAAAAATCCTTCGCTCCATTCAGAAACAAGTACATTACACCTGCCTGCATTTATAATATACCTTAAGGCCAATCAGTAAATTTTTAGCATTTATTTTAAAACGATGTCTCTGTTGGAATCGTCAAGGTACCAAGTACAAAAGCAAACTGGATGATGAAAACGGATGGCGGATTCACATTTTAATGTGAAGCCATTTTAATGAAGCGAGAGAAATGAAAAATTGTCCTTGGCCTTGTCTGAAAATATTCAACAAGCATCACGCATCTTTTCAACACTCCAGACACACAAAAAAATCTCATTAATGTTTTATGTTCTAAATGAAATATATAAAACATAGCTTTTCTTTTAATAAGCTATTGCACCTAAAAACTGTGTTACCACAATCATAATTGAATAATACACTTTTAAAGATCCTATATTATTGTTGCCTCATTAAAAACATATATCTCCAAAGCTTAAAATACTCTGTTTCACCTTGTGATTTCATGAAGCAGTAGTTTTCAAGTTGGCAGCTCCCTTTTAGCTTTTGTTTAGTCAATACTGGAAATTCCAGGGCTGAAATCATTCAAATGATTTTAGTGAAGGTATGTGGAGTTTAAAAACACAGTGGAGCAGTTCCTGTGTTGCCACATTATGTCACAAGTGTTTTCTGTGAAGAAGAACTCAGCCTAAATATGCAGGATTTGTGTGTCAAACATGTGTGAATGAAACAAAACACAACTTTTTGATGAGGAAACAACATTGTAACAAATATAAGAAAATGACGTAATATGGGCCCTTTAACCAGCAATCAATTGCAGCCCTTATAATAGTTTAAAAAATAGTTAACTAGCCCAAAGTTTCCCACACCCACCAAGGCATACTGAAGTTGTGTCCTTAGGCAATACACTTCAGCCACTCTTTAAAGCTGTAGTTAAAGTGTTTCACCATGAGCCGATGCTTCTAAAACTTTTCACAGACATATCCCTAAAGACGTTTGACCCCAAGCCTCATGACCCATAGTTCTGTGCACGCCTTGGTCTCATGTACAGTACATTCTGCATTATTTAGGCTTACACCATCCCTTACATGTGAGTCTTTGGTATTCAGTGTATTAAGTTACTTATTTTTAGACTCAGTCCTCTGTAGAGGTATATAAAATAACATGGATTCTCCAAGTAATTTATGTTCTGGCACAACAAGGTGTGAAGCTGTACAAATTAGGTTAAAAACAAATGCTAGCATTGAAGCTGACTGGTCACAGTACTTCATTGACTGAAATGTTTTGTCATACATTTAATTTCATTTTTTCAAAAAATAAAAACAAAAAACAAAATAAATTTAAATAATATTCAGTGATGACTAAAATAAATAAAAACTAAACAAAAATTGACAAAATTAATAAGTGGAGACTAGATCCCAGTCACTCTTTTTCATTCACAACAAACCTGACCCTGTACAAACTAAACATCAAAGGAACATGTCCCAAAGCAATGCAATAGAATTAACATTAAACCAAAATGATACTTTCAGGCTGATTGAATGTGTTATGGATTTAGTCGACTAAATTAACATGCTATTTTTCCTGGTTAACTTGGCTAAAATCAAATCATTTGTCAAAAGCCTGAGAGTAATATAAACACTGGTTTGTAGTGAATAAAATCTGAAATCAGAACAAGTTAGGTGAAAGTGAATAGACATGGAAAATAACAGAACCCCCAGCATGTGTAAACAACATGTATTTTTGTGAACGTGTCTAAATGGCATTATTTTAACTCACCTGTGTTTGGAAAGCACACTGGACAACCATGTAGTTGATTCATTTTACTTGTTTGTCCTACTTGAATCTACAACAAGTAGTATTTTAACCAAGAATTTGGCTGTTGTTTTTCTTCGTAATTAAGTCATGTATGAATTCTGGCTGCGCGTTGCTGTATCAATCAGAGGCGTACTGTGACTCACTGAACCATGGCCACCTTTACAAGCTGAGGCAGAGGGCCCCGTTCTGGCTCCATGCAAGCTGCCTGCCGGTGTGGGTGAATGGGAGCGAGCGGAGCTCCCGGCGGTGGAAGCGTCTGGCAGACATTGTGCATACATTTGGCTCGGCCACTCACACACAGGGCCTGTTCCTTCTGGCTCCTCTATTCTGTTTTATGTGCCGCCATATTGCAGCTGACAGCGCCTCAGCCTACACTCGACACGTAATTGCATTGTGTTATTGTGTAATTTTTTTTTTTTTTTTTTTTTTAGCATAGCCAATCAAACTGAGTTTAAAATAATTATGTCGCATCATGTTGGCAGTTTAAGGTGTACATTTTATGAAACCTCAAGGGCTTGTGCAAAGAGGTGTTCCAATATGCAGTTCTACCAGACTGGGTTTAAGGCTGTTTTCTGCTCATTTAGTTTTACATGTTTACTTGGAGTGTATGTTGCTTCATTCACACTTGTTTGATGAATCTAAAGCCATAAGTCTGGTCCCCCTAAGCCACATGTGTCAAACTCAAGGCCCGCGGGCCAAATGTGGCCCTCCACATCATTTTCTGTGGCCCCGATAGGGTAAATTAAAAGGTTTGATGGTCTTAAAATGTCATTTTATCAGGAAATACACAGTTACTCAGACATAATTTTACAGCTGTGCAATTCCATATGTAATATTTGAAACTTGAGTAAGTTATAAATACAGAAACAGTTAATTAACAAGTTAAAAAAGTATTTACATTTATTTTACATCTGGCCCTTTGACGGCAGACATTTTGCTGATGTGGCCCTCGGTGAAAATGTGTTTGACGCCTCTGCCCTAACCAGTCACAAAACACTTGGTTTGAAATTTTCCATGATTGTTGTGTCACAGATAGAGACCCTGTGCAGAATTTAAACTGCATCATACCGTAAATCAACACCAGACCCATTCAGAGCATTTCATTAGCCAACAGTAGTTTTTGCCATGATGATTCCCCCTGCTGACCATAGATGGAGCCCTACATCAGATTAGTGTATGGAGAGTATTGAAGCTGTGAAATACTGTGTGTTTTGTTAATTTGCCATTATGTTACATTCTTAAACATGAATTGTCAAAGCAAAGATACTCCAGAGTTTGTTTAAAGGACAATACAAAAGATGGATAATATGTGTTCTTAAAAAGCTATTGTGTCGTAGGGGGCCATAATTTGAATTTTGAGTCATTCTTATCTGATTACCCATACATTTGCCTATCAATACAGATCATTATGTCAAAGTCCTTGCAGTCTCTCTCTTAAAGACCACATCAACCATTGATTTACACTGCATGTGTTACTTGTATATACACAAATGCATTGATTAAATTCCTGAAACACCCCAATGACCTATTTATAGCACACCCAAGATGATTCTTACAGCATGTAAGTTGACAGTGTAATGTGAAGCTGGAAAACAACTTAATTTTCATAAACCAAGACTTAATTGTCTAATGGAGTTCTCTGAAGACATCAGGAAGCACTGTCTTGGACATCTGTTCCAGGAAGCAGTACTACCCCTGTGAAGAACAAAAAAACTGCTCTACAGCAGTAATGCATACAGAACAATTTGCCCTTGAGACAACGAATGGAAATTAGCCTTTGGCTATAATCTGGTGTGTTTGTGTGTTGTATTATGTCTATTCATTAGCATGCATTGTCCCAATCAGATAAATAAAGAAATACATAAATAAATAAAAATACAAAATCATGTGACATACAAAAAGCTGAAACTTCTGTCACTATATATGATACTAAACCAGTTAAGGTGCACAATGTAACTTTTCTGGTGGTCCACAACCTTTGCCTGGAATAGCCTGGCATTAAACATCTATTGTGCATTTGTTTATTATTAATTTACAGGTATTTTATTGCCAAGGGATATCTTGAAAAATATAGATTCTTACAGTGAGCAGGGTTGCCAGAAATCTGACCCTGTGGAGGTCACCTGCACAGATGCTTTGGAACACAGTTCAAAAAGCAATAACAAAAAGGTGGCAGACTATCTCTCAGAAAATTTACATAGTGCACCTTTCAAATTAACTTTTTAACTTTGCTTTCTTTCTGTCAAATACATTTTAACTACATATAGATTTGAATTTACTTTTCCTTGAAACATCTTTAAAAAAAAACTTGTGGTCTTTTCTCCATATTGTCAGTTCATTCTTTTTGCCCTGTGCCATGACTCCTTATCTCTGCACTGGACCGTGAACTCACTGGCTTCATATTAGCTCAATGAACCAGGGCGCTAAAAATAGTGCAAAGCGGCTGACATTGATAATCTGCACTAATGACACGCTAACAGTAGCCCTCTCCACACCAGAGTGGCAGCTATATCATGAGCAGCTGTCTGGGGCTGAGAGCTCTCACCCCACTGCGGCATCTCCAATTTGACACCAGAATGAGAATTTTCCAGACCCGTAATACCACATGCCATTATGAGTTTCGAAAATTCAAGATGGAGGGAAAAGTAATGAGTATTCATGAAGACATATTTGATGAGGCTCTCTCTCTTGTGCCTTCTCGCCCCCAGGCTTTTGTCAGCGCCAAGCACGAGGAGGACAAGGTCATTGTGTTTGACAGGGCCCAAGTGGTGTTCGTCTTCAACTTCCACCCTAGCAAGAGTTTCCAGGACTACAGAGTGGCTGTGGAGGTTCCAGGGAAGTATCCTTTTTTCAGGCTTAGCTTCTGCTGGGTTTGGATGAGTATTTGGGCACTGGCAGTTTGCTGGTATGCTACATTGCACCCGAACATAAACATTTGTTTTGGAGGGTTCATTTGGAAGATATTTATTGAGCATGACCCTGCTGCATAGAGCAACAGGTAGTCTCCCTTTCAATCAAATTAGCTGGTACTTTATTTAAAACTGGATAGATTTTAGACCATATACTTACTCAGTTCTTAATATTTCCAAACTACTATTAGCAAAAGCACTGTCAATATGGTCTTTACTCGCATAACTATGTTTCAAAGTTCAGGTAAATGAATTGGATGTACTTTTGGACAACTTGAAATTTCCGTTTTCAATTGTGTAAAATCTTTGAGTAGGCACACACCACTCACATTTATTTTAGGTCTGTATCACAATGCAATGGGATGTTTGAGGATATAGTGGCAGAAATAGTTTAATTTGCTGTTAAAAGTACTGCTCATGATAAATTGGGCCGGTTCAGCAGGAGGCCTGAGGGCCAATAAAAACTGGTCTGAGGATCGCATTTGGCCCCTGGGCCATAGTTTGGACACCCCTGTTCTAACTATCTATTACTACTGTACTATGAGATAAACTACAAAACTCAAAAAAAATATTAATAGGAGTCCAAAGAACAAAAGTGAATATGGATAAATATTCATTTTCATTATTCACATCTAAGACATAATATAGACTATTCATCTCATGAAGCAGCAGCAGCTCTACTGCCTGTGGGGCTGTCATCATCAATAGTATGCTTTCAACCCCTGTATCTGCACTATTGTTTTTAATGCATCCATCTGCCCTTCCCTGTGTGTGACACATGACATTTTGGATGAGTCCTAAAAGTCCTCATTGCTTCAGTGCTCATTCACAGTAGCACAAACGAGCTCACCTCCTCTCATTATCACCTCACTTTTCACGGTTACAGGTGAACACTCTTTAGCTCTCCTCACATTATACACAGACGGAGCACAGTATTGTTAAGACACTCACTAATATCAGTTATTCTGCTAATATACATCACCAGTCAAAAGTTTTCATTTTGTTCTTTCTTTATTTTCACTATTTGCATTGTAGATCCTCAATGAATGCATAATAACTATGAATGAACATGTGGAATGTGGAATGTAGTAATAAACTCAAAATATTTTTTTTTTTAGATTTCTAAAATGGCCACCTTTTGCTTTGGTCACTGGTTTGCACACTTGGCATGTCTTGACCCTGATGTGGCACAGCTGTGAAGAGAAAACCATTTGCTCTGTAATGTGATTGTATTTGTTTGTCAGTTGAGATTCCAGTCTTTTTGTCACATTATTTAAAATGTGAACTCTGAACAGAATCCAATTAAACCATAAATCGAAAATCTAGTCGCAATACTTGTCAGAAAAATCCAAAATTGTTCAGGCCTAATGCTGATGCTGTTTAGAAGGGCGTTTAGCTTTCACAGAGCTCACAAATCCGTTTCTTTAGCGGTATTGGTCTCTTCCCACAGACCCCGCACACGATTTTAATGAGTCCCACAGTTGTAACAGCGTCATTATATTAGTGAGGACATCCGAAGGGACATGGACATGCATTTGTGCTCATAGGTTTAACAACACTGGTATAATATGGGAATTATGATGTGCCTTTTTCAGAGAATGAGATAGAAGGTCCTCTGTCTCCATCAAATTCTCCAGCTAAATGCCAGCTGTCCTCTTGATTTCTCAGTGAAGCATTCAGCCAGTGATTCTTAATTTAAAACGTGTAGGGTAACTGAGTTGGGTTTTTAATTAATAGTTTTATAGGTATGTTGTTGTTGTTGTTTTGCATAACTTTGACAGTTTGAGTTAAAGAGAGATTTTATATAACTTGAGCAACATGGTAAACTTTTAATGCCACCAATAAAACTGATAAGGTGTAGAAAACTAGAAACCTGTACTGGGCGCCTCTTTCCCCTGTCATAAAAATGCCCTATAGGACACCCTCTGGAGTAGTGTTGGCACAATCCTAGATAACCCTAAAGAGTGTTTTATTTATCGTTTAGTATTACGAAGTGCTCAGATATTGATCAGTGTCAATTTACACTTTTAAGGAAAGCTAAGTGCTACATCCAGTTTCAATACTAGTTTTAGTACCGATTAGTATCTGGGTATTGATTTTTATTTTTATTTGTCAACCCTCTTTTAGTCCGATTAGGTTCATTAGATCTTCTGATATAATTATATTCTATACTACTATTGCACATAGTGAACAGACTTGTTCTTGTTTTTATCGACCTTGGCGGTTAAGGCTGTACTCTGCTACGTTCCTCAGAAAGGTCATATGGTTTTGTAGTGATGTGTGGTTAGCTGATTTAAAGCCTTATGTAACTTCTTTTTGCTGTGTTTATTTAAATGAAAACTGTAGAAAAACATGGGGCCGTACTGTGAGTGGGCTTGCATCTCCATAAAACTTACTCTGGCCTGGAGGAGGGCCTGGTGTGCCTTGTGTGGCTATAATATTCCCCATTATGGCATAAAACGTGTTTATCTCCATGGAGAATGTTCTAAAGTATGTTTTGGTATTGTTTTAACTTTCTATCTCCATGGAATCATGTAGTTGACTTTCCATCCCCAGAAAGTCACTTTAAGGCTAGTATAACCTACTCTGGAGTCAGGACTCTCTTGAAAAAGTTTTTGAATTTCAGCCGGTTTGAGAAAGGTCAAATAAAAAAAAAAGATGAATAAAGAAAGAAGTAAAGAAGTTAACGTCGTAATCCACCATAATGAGAATAATACAACTGTAATCTATGGTCTCATGATCTGGTTAATGAGAGACATTTTGGTCTTAATTGTCCCTCTCTCCACCAGCAGCTGCAGCAGGGTCTCGGCTGGGTCCTCTAATAACGGCGATAACACCGCGCGTCACCAACACCGCACGTCGCCAACACCGCATGCCACTCACACCCGCTAACACTGTACGCCGCTAACCCGGCATGTCGCTACCACTGTTTGTTAGGGTTTATTTTCATTTAGATGGATCCATGCATCTCTTCCTCGTGGTGCCGCTTTCGATGTCTGCGCGAGGCCTCAAACACTGGGCAGGTTGAGAGGGAAATGCAAATAAACACCGGGGCAAATCCGGAGCTGTCATTATAGAGCGGTGCCGTAAACACATAAGGCAGGAGAAGGTAAACGCGCCTGTGCCTCTACCAGGAGATGCAGATCCTCCGATGGGAACGCGTGCACTGGATCCAATTAGGAGAGAAGACAGATGAAAGTGCCACTCAGAGCCAGAGGAGGTAAACAAGACGCGCTCAAAGAGTCCAGAAGTGCTTTTTCATTACAGCGGGCTGACATACAGGCCGACTGCCCCCCGACTCACATAGCACCAGCCGTAATGGGCCCCTGTAACTGCCCACACAGTGCGCTAGCAAAATAGTGTCATTTCAATTTGAGTTTAGCCGGACAATAGGAAAGTGGTTTGGTTGACTTGGAGAGCAGAATATTTCTCTGCTGCGTTTAAAGTAAGATTGGCCTCATTGTCTGCTGGGGGAGGACAGCTAGTTCATTGTTTTGTATACACATTAAAATTGCTGGTATGAATTTATACAGTAAGTTAATATGACTCATTCATTCAGCACAAGATAGCGTTCTTCAATTATTTTAATGAGCTTGTCTTCACTCAGTGGTCATGTAATTTAGTTGGTAGAGTAGTTATTTTTCCATGTACATTTTGAATTAAGATTTTTCTAATTTTCTTCTTCTTTGGTAATCTAATCTCTAATAATTCCTCAGCAATTGTTTTAAATTATAGGGTCGTTTACAATAGTTAAGTGTCAGATAAAAAGCTTTTAGTGGACTTTGTATGTTTCCTCTGGCCGTTTTAGTTCCCTCCTACTAAAATATAAACAAGAACAAAATCAATAACTTTCTAAATTTCTAAACCTTGTCAGGAATATTTCAATATGAAGCCATTTGCATTTTGTTTTTGTTTTATTTCCAGTGATGAAATGTAAACACCAACCTAAAGGCGCACTATGTAACTTTTCTAGCGGAGGCCTGCACCAGGGTTTTTTGGGGTTTTTTTTCCCAGAAACTTTGTTTTTATTGCTCAAAATGCATTGATTGCCTCTGCTGGTTTGAGCCATAACTTGACCTTTCGTCTCACCTGCTTTTCCCTATTGAAATGATTCGGTTTAATGCAGTTAGGCAAGTTAGGCATGATAATTACTATGTCGACTTATGGTTCAACACGTGACAGATGGAACAATAATTTTTGGGGGTCAATATTAATTTTGGTACTTTTTCTTTATATTAGTGGGAAAATGTGGGTTATTTTCCTGCACTGCAATTAGATTAGAGCTGTAGAAGGTTGCATTAAGAACTCATTATAGATACAAACTAAGTACTGAAGTGCTGCATCTGTTATGTATTTATTTTAGCTAATCTTTTTTACAATATTGTACATTTAGAACATTTTTTGTCGATAATTCTGCTTTAAGGTTTGGTTTCAATATTATTGTTTATTGTCTATATTTACTTCTGTAATATATGGCACTTCAAAATGTGTTATAGGCCTATATGCGGTGGGCCTTTAACATTGTTTTATTATAGTGAAAAAATTGCAAATATTGAAAAGTTGACATGGCTTCCCAATCAAAGCCAGACTTCAGGCTATTTACTAGAAAGAAAACAAAAATCTTTAAAAGTTTCTTAGAAATATGGCTTGTGTACGTTAAATTCCATTCTTTTAAAACCGTAATCTTCAGAGTGAAAAAGCATTCCTAACATCCCCTCTCTCGATATAGCCATCATCCTGCTGGCCTCTATATATTTGTGACAAGCTCCTCTCTTCCCTCTTATCACACTACGTTCTTCCCCATTGTCTCTTATTTTCTCTCCTCTCCCAACACCCCAAACTACCTCACTGCCAGCCATTAAAATGCAGTCAGTGTCAGCTTTTACAACCAATGTTTTTTTTCCCCTTTTTTGTACGGACACATTTTTCAGACTGGTTATCGGGCTGGTTGGACTATTTGAAATCCCAGTTGGAGCCTCGTCATGAAAGGCGTACCTGTCAGGCTAGATTGGTCCTTGATTCACTCGGCACCCTTAGGCATTCTCCCATTTTGTGTCGCTCTTACTTAAATTGCGCTTCGGAATGATTCAAGCGCTGGCGACAATAACTTTTGACAACGTGGATGGAGAGACAGGCAGAGTGTGTAAGCAATAAGTCTGCCATTATCTGGAATTAGGCAGATAAAACAAGATGGATACTGTACGGGAGTTGTAATATGCAAGGTGTTAAGATGTACTCCAGAAAGATGTATGCATTCATCAAAAGGCGTGAACTCCATATGAACTGTTTTCAACGAGAGGAGCTAGAGAGGTGTTAGCACTTGTAACTTTAAGCTATGATTAATTGTAGATTCTTTTCTGCAGAGGTTTACAGAGTTTGGAAGTAACTACATTGGCAGCATAGTGATATTGGAATAGAAAGAAATTGTGTTATTATTTGCTTGGAAACAACTAAATAGGATAACGATTTGGTTACCTTTGTGAATTATGTTTAGAAACTTGTATAATAAGATGCTATCATAGTTTAGTTGGTTAGAGTCAACACAAAAGGAGTTTGGATGCACTGAACTGGCTCCCCTCTCAGCTCCTTTGTTGATGAATTCTCCATGCCCTTCCTTACCTCTCTTAGATTCTGTCTATCCATGTTCCCAGTAGAACTTTGAGATCAGCAGACCAGATGATTTTGGATGTTCTAAGGTCCCGGTTAAAAAGTCGAGGGAACCTGGCTTTTGCTGTAGCTGGTCCCAGACTCTGGAACAATCTTCTAGCCCCCTTTAAATATTTTTTAAAAATCTTTGTTGAAAACTCATTTGTTTGCATCGGCTTTTAACACGAACTGAGCGAGACAGTTGTATTGTTTTATTGTGGTAGCATGTTTTGTTTTATAAGATTGCACTCTATATTGCCTTTGTACATTTGTACGCTTGTACCACCACAGCACTTTGGGTAGCTGTTGTTGTTTTTAAATGTGCTTTATAAATAAATTTGATTGGATTAGAATAAATTATCGGCCAGTTGCACTTAGTAAGAAAAGAAAAAATGAGGACGGCACATGTCCCTCCAATTTCATTTTGAAACCAAGTAATGCAAAATAGAATGGAAATAAAATTATAATCACAGAAATAAATATAATTACAACATTTGTACTGAACATAAAATCTAGGTCTAGTATATAGAACAATACATTATATCTGTTCTAAGCTACACATTTATAATCATGGTCCTATCAATGGGTTTCAGTCATGTGACACGTTTGTTGTTGTCAGCCATCTTGAGGACGTCACTGTACATTGTAGCCTATCTGCGCTGTTGGAGTCATACTACCAAAAAAATAGCACATCTCACAGAAAAGGGATGAAAATGGAAGTTTGGGGTTTTGACCCTTACCTACTCCCTTTGCTACCACATGCCAAAAGTATCTTTTGTGTGGTGAAATGAGGACATAAGATCTCACTAAGGCTAAATATTTAAATTTCTATGATTTAGGCCTAACTGATTTTACCCTAAATTTAATGAATGGCCCAAAAGCATCTAACTAGTAAAAGAGCACTTTTGAAAGCTTTGAAAGCTGCCTGACCCCCGCTGTTATCAACTTGTAAACAAGTTAACATTAGGCATATGCCTGAAACAAAGTCTTGACTGTACAGTTTGGAGTGAATTGTTGGAGTGTACCGATCCCTCCTGATGGCATTAATCCATTTCTGGTGACGAACTAGATTTTAAAGAAATATAATCCTTTCTTTAGAGATTTGTTTTTGGTACAATTTATAGTACTGCAAGTAGACGACAAAGCTGCTCTGGTTCTGAGGGTGGCAGTACCAATGAATATGTGACATCACTTTGGACCATGTATCCATTGAAATGACTGGATTGGGGATTCCTATCTTAGAGCTGTCACAAGTTGGATTAGTGGCCACTCTTTGGTACTACAACAAAAAAAAAAAAAAAATTACAAACTGTTCGTGGTTGGCTGACAGGGCACCTACAACTTTCATAAAGGTCGGATTTTGTGGTGATTTTTATATATTTTGAGATTATAAGCTTTTTCTCAGCTCAAAATCCATCTGTTGTCTTAAAAAAATGCTTTTTAATTGTTAGCTTCGGCTATGCTCTAAGTCCGCTCTAGCCAAGCTCAAGTGCTGATTGGTTAGAGCGGTCACGTGATACGACATGTACGAGTATGTGAACGAGCCAAACTGTCATGAATGAACCACTGGTTTAGAACATGGTTCAGAAGCTTCTGGAAACATAAATATTATCATTTATAATTAATTTATTATTCCTTTGCCTCCTTCGCTGCCGATCAACTGCCTGCCCTGGTCAATGGCCAGGGCAGGACTGGATGTACCTAGCCACTAAAGCCTAAACTCACAGCACATGCCATTGAACACGGTCAATTGACAATTGACTCTTGTCCCCCATATAGAAGTATGACATCATCACATTCTAGCATCTGAAAATCACCTACAGAATGTTGTCATACATGAAACCCAGCAAAATATTTCCTTTTTTACATTTCAGAGACTCAGAAAACATTCTTTGAAGCCCATATAGATGTAGTATTTGGAGTGCCTACAAGAAGTCCATGGCCCCTTCTCCACACACACACACACACACACACACACACTCCACTCTATAACACCAGGCTGATGAACAAACTCTCAGTAGCTCTGGTGCTCACAGCCCGCAGATTGTTTTCGGGTCATCACACGGACTAACCATCAGTCTCCGCAGCCTTTTTCCTCCTCATTGGACACAATTGATTGCATTTCTTAAAGTACCCCCCCTCCCCACTACCCCCGCACCCCTCTGTCCCACCATTTTATTCACAAAGGCCGTATCGATTACAATAGTTTACAGCTGAACGGAAAAGCTGTCGTGCTCATCCCTTAGCGGCTAACAAAGAGGTAATGGCTCCAAAGGCCGGCAACTGCCAATTTGCGCAGCCCCATGCTTCCTTCAAAATTTTGCCAGGTTTGGATTACTGTAACTAGGGCTCATTTGCAGCGGCCGCTAGTGCCATAGATGAGCACGAGTGGAGATGACTTTGAGAGACAGGAGAGGGGAACAAGAGGGTTTGGAGTGGAATTGTGGATTTTTTATGCAATATTAATTAGGGATGCCAAATCTAAGTGTCGAGGTTAAGCAGATGACATCACAATCTCTGGTAAATGTGGTAAACTTACATGATGTCAGTAGTGAGTAATGACATTTTCTCCTGTAAGAGCTCAAAACACATGTTGGCATTAGCCACTTACCTTAGCTTGAGCTGTTAAAAGAGCGATAATTTCCACATCTGACCTCTTTTTTTTTTTTTAAATCTAGTTCGTTTATGTGGGTACCAGTTTGACAAAACGTTATTATTAGTTCATAAATACTTGTGCCAGTCCAATCTGATCATTATTTATGACAAAAATCAAGTTTTATCTGAGTTAGGCCTTTAGACTTTTTTTCACCCAGAGACGAGTCACATAACCCGAAACTAGTGACCTGTATGTCCGATATGCTTTGTGAATGAGGCACTTTAGAGTCCACTAAAGAGTGTGGGGCTGTGTAGTGAATGAGGGCTCAGAGGCTAGAGGGGACATTCGGACACAGCCAAAAAAATCATGTAAACAGTAGTAGAAAACCAATGAACAGTAATTTATTTATTGTTTTCTTTCCTCCTTCGTGGTCGCTCTGCTCTGCTCACTCTCATCACGCAAAATCTCAACTGCGCATGGTCAGTGGGTAGGATACTTCAGTTTGTGGTGTTGTTTCAATATTATGCCTCAAAATTAGCATTAGCGTTAGCACTGAGACTCAAACAGCTGTCTTTCTAAATGGAGAAGTCAAAAATTAAGTCAAATTAAGTTCATCAAGGCTAGCAGTTATAGGGCCAATTTGGAACTGAATTCCATATTTGGAGTTCCAACCGCAAGTATCCTAGCAAACAAAGAACCAATCTGCAGTGAGGCTGTTGAAGGTAATGCCTCTTCCCACCGGCATCTCTGGTTTAGCAGGGACCGGGCTCAAACCTGTTGCTAACGCTAGCGGGAGCAACCTCGAGGAAAGAAGGCACCTGATTTGTTTGGTGTTGACAGCCAAAATAGTGAAATAAAAATACCAAGATCATGTAGAACAGGTTAATATGAACATTTTAAAACCAAAATGATGAGGCTCACTGCAATTACAGAGGGAGGTGTGACAATTTCTCATTGTAAAGTGAATTGGAGCTGATATAGCCAGAAGCACAGCCATGCTCACTTCCTGTTTTGAACGTGGCGGTTAGCAGGTTAGCTATGTCCATTTATGTATATAGTCTACGATCTTATCGGAAACACCTGGGGGCATATAGCTGTGAATTGGTGGATTTTTAGAGTAACTGTTAAGAAACTGTTTTATTTGGATGACAAAGTGCAATGAATTTAAAATAGCTCTTTGAATCTTTTACTTTTTCTCTTTGCTACATTAGTTTGCCCTTTTTGCATCATTTTCCTTTTTTTGTCAAAGCCTGAACAGGTGTGAGTAATCAGAAAGAAATCAGATTACTCACACCAGATGTTACTGTTTACGTTTCAGTAATCTGATCTCCAGAAATCTGATGATCTTGATTTTTGGTGTGCATCTAAACCTAGCCAGTGATAGACAGGGGACAGAGGTAGGATTAGAGAGGGTACAGCTTCGGTTGAAGTGACACTTTTTTTTTTGCATTTGTGATGTTTTGTTTCTTACTCTTGAGGGAAACTGCTTCATCCCACACAAAGGCCTGCCCCTGCCTTTGACGATCACAGTTCCTCTCTGTTTGCATTACATGTCAACAAGAACAAGACGGCTAGTCAGGAGAGTGAGGTGTATACTACTTATGTGAATCTTTTGTACAAATGCTATGTTTGCTGATATTATACAAGACTCAATATCTCAGACAGGTAAAGATGGATGCCAAAAAAAAGCTTTATTTTTCTCAATGCCAAGTTATGATTTCAATTTGATCATGATTCATGTATACTTAGTATTTTTAGATTGTCCACAAGCACTTGCCAAATGAGCCAGCAATAAGTTTAAAAACAGTACACAGAATACATAGGCCTATATTAAACTACATTAAAATTTGACTTTCATTTGACTTTGTTTTTGAAAATGGTTTTACAGCCCCTAACTCCTAACTTGTGTATTATTTCCATATCCTCCTTATTAATATTTAGCTGGCTCTCTGTCAGAGGCCTAATATTGCAGCATGTCGAACAATAACTCCGAGCGTATCTGAGCCGCCAAGACGCTAATTTTAGAGCTATCTCCCGCTGTCAGTCATTTGGATCACTTTTCAGATTAAATTCATTATTTCGGCTCTGAATGCGGTAAATTAGAGGGGCGCGCTGGCTGGCTGCATCACTTTTGTGTTTATGCTAATGCGCTGCACTATTTTCTCATCTCTGTCACTTCTCTGCTCTCTTAAGGCTGATGGATGGAGGGGGATTTGCGCAGGGCTAAAGCTGCTGAGCGCGGGCTAAAAGCTGCTAGCACCCAAAGCAGCAGTGATGAAAAACTCTACTCTGCCGTATGCTCTGCGATCTCCTAATCTACTTTCCCACTGCTAGAGCTCCTTAACCTGCCTCTCCCAGATACAAAATCAAGCTGGATTCTGATATGGAGATATACGGAGGCCACGGGAGACTGGACCACAACACAGAGTTCTTCACCTCACCGGAGCCTTTCAACGGACGCAACCATTCCATAAAGGTAACTATGTGCACATCGTAATACAATCACAAAGGTGTAAATCCTCCCAGCAGGTTAGGTTTGTCTACTACCCAGAGGATTTGTGGTTCAACACCAGTTGCCACTCTTCTATTTGTGCTTAAAGTGGGACTAATTACCTAAACTCTGCCTACAACCACATTTCAAATAGAGCTGCTAAACTGGGCAGTACCTGGAGGACTAAACAGGAGACTGAAGGGAAAGGAGGGGCGGGGTCACCTGTCTACGCTGTCTTTGGATTTAAGTTTAAGAGTGTGTTTGCAAATGGATGCATAAAACTTATACAGTAAGTGCTATACAAACATAACCTTGTACCAATCCAAAAATGTAAATTTTTGTTTTCTTTTATACACTACTTGAGTTCTTTTTTTAGAATATACGGTAGGAGATGTATTTACCTTGTTGACATTTTTCAGCTGCAAGCCATCTTCAGAACTCTTGCTGTCCGTGGTCTGTTTTCTGATTTCAATCGCCTCTGTGGGTTCCAGGTGGGTTCTGACCCCATCCAGTGGGCCAAGAAAAAATACAACTTAAGCACAGTAGTCAAACCATACACAAAACTCTGTCAACAATTAGTACCCCCTAGAGATAAATGACCACCAGAGCAAAAATGTAACACAATCTAGATTCAATGCAAATCATACATAGAGAAAACAGGACGGGCATTCCATATTCCAAAAAAAAAATAAAATAAAATGTGAGAAGGAAACATCAGGGACACTCAGGGACCAGGAAAGCAGAGCAGGAAAATCTGAAATCAGCCATATGTGGTCACTGTAAAAGAAATGACCATGTTATGGATTGGGGCGGGGCACAGGTCATTTGATCGGAAGACAACACATGCTGGATGAGGGAGGCCATTGAAATCAGAAAATGGGGCACGGACACAATCAATCGAGATAAAGGAGCATTCCTACTTTCACCTGGGACACCTTCCTCCAGAGAGTGGTCCGTTTTACCACACTTAAAAGAAGTAACAACAGCTGATATACGACACATTGCCACCTAAAGTAACACTTTGAAATTATTAGTTATCATATAGTCTGAACACGTACTTTTCCTGTTTTCTTCTGCCTGACTTCTGCTATAGTTTGTTGCCCTCACTGTCCATGCATTGGCCACGTCTGCTCTATCTTTGTACTCTTGACTCCACACATCAGTATAATTAGACCCTGAATAGAGTCTACAGCGAGAGGCATCTTTTTAAAGCTTATCTAATGAGCTTTAAGTGTACTTTCACCAAAGGGTACACACTGTTCTGGATATAAGCCACTATCACTCCTCTCTGCTATAATTTATACTCTTTTTATTATTATTCTTAACTTTTTACGTCCACATCCAGAAAGCCATCCCTTTTGGCTGTATTTAAATAAAGTCAAGGCAACATTTCCACTTTAAAGGCCCTGTACCCTTTTTCCATGTATTTGCGCAAATCTTACCTCAGTACAATTATATTGTATAAGCAGCTCTTGAGGTCAAAATAAGATCACTTTGTTCTGTCTGCATCTCATTACAAAGCATTTTATTGTCCAATAATCTGGATGTGTGTAGTTAACATGCTAGTCGTTATCTTTACTGTGAAGTCCTCTGGTCCCTCGTGAAAAGTGCTTATAAACCCATTGCAGTGTATTAGGATGCTCCGAGTGCATTAAGTTAAATGAGAAAGAAATCTGGACATTTGTTTAAAATTAACTAGTTCTGTTTTTCATGTTTTTAAGACAGTAAAAAATTGTATTTAATGAAGGGATATTACACTTCTATGAGGTATTAATTTTTGTTTTGCTACATTTGAAAAACAATTAAAATGGTTAAGTTTCACATACTTTTTTGAGATCCCTTTGCTCCCCGTGTTAAGTAACTCCCCCCGTCAGAGCACAACACAGTCGGCATGAACTTTGCTAATGAAACTACTGCACGCCACATCAAGTTGTAGTGTATTTTTTGTACGTTACATTATTCAAACATGTATGACATCTAAACCTCTTCAGGTGTGTTTTTGATGAGTGAGCATTCTAACATCGAAACTTCCTGAAAGTTGATTTTGCCTCTTTAAGGCTGCCCCCCAAATGTTAGACTTGTTATTCATTTAAATTTTTTCAAATTTGCAATGTAACTTTTTTGCTTGCGTGCTACTCAAGCCGGCAATTATCCTACAGTCATAGATTTGGTAATGTACTTCACATTTTTGCTGCAAACATGGTGCATAATTCATAAATCTTGCGTTTTATGTGGTTAGCGCTGGTACAGAAGTGCAGCAGACAGAGGTGAAACATCTGGGAGAGAAGACACAACCGCTGGGCTAACATTGTAAACGCAGCTCAGGGCTAATAGCATCAAATAAGTAGGTCCTTGGAAAAGAGAGGCAGAGTGCATTTTAAATAGTGCCAAGGGTTCTTTACAAACTTTTCCATTTGAATTCATACTCTCTGGTTTGACATGAACTAACGCACAAATGCCTTGTAGTTTCAAGGTTATAGGTTTGGCATAATTTGTAATACATTTTTTGAATGGTATTCTAGGAATACTAGGAAATTGTGCACTGCAAATGAGTACTTTTTTTTTTTTTTTTCAAAGTGATTTTTATTTTATGCAACTAAATGCATGTACAATAGGTCATAAGTAGTACAGTGACATTAAAGGTGCAGTATGTAACTTTTCTGGTGGAGGGTTCTGCCACCTGCTTGTCACCATGGAGACGTTATTGCTTTGCTTGCTAGATTCCCCAATATGACATTAAGCTTTTCTGTCTTCATGGAAGTAAGGAGTTGATGCCAGAAGGCCAAGTTATCTTGACCTATGGAGAGGCAAGCCCTCTCACAGTAAGAATGCTTGTGTTTTTAGCACTTAAAGCACATCTAATTGAAGAAATTTATGGTGGATAAGTTTAATAACATACTGTGGAAAATTCTAATCAAAGCAATAACACATTTATGGAGACAAAAAGGTGCTGGACCTTCAATCAGAAAGGCTATGTGGTGGATCTTTTAAATGTTTTTGACTCTGAAATTAAAATTGCATGCTTAAGTGGATAACTATAATTCTATAGTCATTCCTTCTGTGACTTTGTGTCTGTGATGACTCTACACTCTGGTTTAATCTTAGTTTAGTCCTGGTTTAGTCCTGGTTTAGTTCTGGTTTAATCTTAATTTAGACCTGGTTTAGTCCTAGTGTAAAACTATGTCACTTTGGGTTTAATCCTGGTTTTGACATTTACATCAAGAGTTGGCTCAACTATTTGCCCTCAACTTTCTGATTACCATCTTTGGCTCAGCAGTAGCTCAATTGATGAAGACTTTCACAAGCTAACAAAGACGATTGATGGTTCAAATTCTGCTACCATCACTGCATTTTGTGTGTGTGTCCTTGGACAAGACACTTATACAAATGAGTGTCTTGTGTTGCAAACTGTATCTCTTGCTATAGTCATTAAAAACTGTTGGCTCTAGGATAGTCTGGCCTTTATAAAACTTAAGCGTACCTTTCACTTTATGCCAAATAGACAAAGACAATTTAAACATTAACAATTCTCATCAGGCTTGGGCCATCTCTCTCTACTTCCCTGTAACTACTATACCTTTTTAAATTCCTTTCACCTCAACTCAACTCTGAACTGTGCTGCTAGCCTCGATGACGACTCCCCTGCTTCTAAATGTACTTGGCAAACCTCGCCGCCTATTACGCGAATCAAATCAGCATTATTTAAGATTCCCGAGGATTGTGGGTAAAAACGGCCTTCCTCTCCCATGCCGAGAATGATCCCCGCCGTATTAGCCGAGGTTTCATCATTTAACGACTACTATTCCAAATTCTCTCAAATCTTCTCTCACTCTTATTAATTCAAACTCTGCAGAAACGTCCCTAGTGGCTAAAATGTGAAGTTAGCTAGCAAGTCATCTGCTAATATCGGCGTATTTGGGATTAATAAGAATTGGCAAGTGAAGTGGACATATTAGTCATGATACAAAAAATTCAACCCCAATTTCGATATTAAGGAATGTAAGGAATAAGGAATACTCCATGCTAACTCCCACTCCAGAATGATAAAAAAAATGTATATAATGTAATTTACACCATCTAGATTTGCTACTAAGTTTAGTTTCATGTAGTTTCTGATGTTAGACTTTTGCCAACCCTTGTATGTAGTGTATAGTTTTAATATAGACACCCCCATATAAACTCGGTGGGGAGGAAGGCTTAAATAAGTAATGGTCTCCTCCCTTAACACCGACATTGGTTTAGTGAGGATTATCAGACCGGAGTCTCCATGGGGTATACAGGAGGTGCCCACGCATCCATGTTTTATTTAAAATGGTAGCTTTAAAGGTCTTTTCAAAACTTTTAATAGCTTTATCTGATCTAGAGGTGCCCATTTACAGCACAATGCAAAATTGCTGTATGTGATGGACTGTGATAGCTGGACAGGTCAGTGGAATCCAAAAAAAAAAAAAATGTAAATAAATTACACTTGTAGGCCTTTCAACATTGAGCTTTGATGATTTGGCACTATAAATGCAATTAAATAAATAAAAATCTCATAATAATGTACAACTTCCTTATGTGGCTTCTTACAAATCAGTATAAAAGCAGGCGCATTTTTGAATAGAAGTTATTTCAATCAGACCTTGAAGAAACCTCTTTTTGCCTCACTTCCTATTTGGAGCACAGTTAGCAGGTTAGCTATGTTCCCTGGATATAGTTTGTGTTTTGCTATCTCTTTAGGTTTCTAGAATTAGCCGATGGGATTGCCATTGCTTCTGTTGATTAAGAATTTGTCCCGTTTTTGGCAGACTTTTAGGCTATTGCTTTTCAACTTTAAGCTTTGATGATTTGGCATTGTAAAATTTCAATAAAAATATATCATGTACCACTTCCTCATGTGACTTCTTGCTAAATTAGATTTTCAAACTTTGAAAGGCTAGCCAGGCAAGAAGTTTTAAGGACAAAATGGCTTTGTCTCTAAAGCCATAGAGAAAGTGAAATCTGAATTTATATAAACAAAGTGTCAAACTTAGAAACTTGGAAAGATGAGGAGGCCAATTTTTCTGCTGCTGCGGTGGACTGGAGCAAAGATGGGTTGCAGCATATCACTGGCATGGCAGAATAAAGAGACCAGAGGCCCTGTTTTTAAATGAATGTCTTGATAGATGATTGGTTGAGGCAATTGGAGCAGGCTGTGATTGGCTGACAGCTACAGACGGGTCACAGGAGATGGCAACAACAAAAACACTCTTTTTGGTTCAGATTTATATCACAACACATTTTTTTTTTTTTCTTCAGCCCATATTTGTCACTCATAAATGCATTAAACATGATCTCTATGCTGATTGTTCTATTAGAGAATTATTATTATGGATTATTTTGCATAAACTAGTTTTTTTTTCCTCCATTAATCAGTGCTAGTGCAGCCTCTGCAGCTCAGTGAGTGAATTCTGATGGTTCTGAGCTTTCACATGAGGCCTGTCCAAATACAGAGAATGAGACACATTTGAAAAAGACATGAATTATCTGAAGAGACTATTCTGAACTAAATAACTAATAAATAAATACATGTCATGAGAAAAAAACAAAAAAAAAAACAACTTGAATGTGTCTCTGGTTGCAGGTTCAGGCTCTGGAAACCCAGGTTCATGTGTGATTGTAGTACTTTTTTTTTTTTTTTTTAAACTGTAAAAGTGCAGGCTTCATACAGTTCCTTTAAGCTATTACCACATTAACTTCTCTTATACTGTCAGCTGGAGGCACTCAGCAGGATATCACAGAAAACCTGCAAAAGCCAGCACCCCTCCCTGCGAACAATTACCACTAGTTTAATAGAGCAATTATATTAAAGAACCCAGGCTAAAACTCTCCACATGCCGATATATTTTTAAGCTAACCTCCTTCTGCCATTTGTCACATTTGCAGTTTTGTTGAGTCTCGCGGTGTCAAAGCCCCAGCTTCGTAGATATACCCTGATGAATAATTAGCCTGTAGAAAACCTTTGATAAACTTGCGTGCTTCAAACTAGGTGTCTCCTCTGACAGCTTGCACAATAAAAGAACTGACGCGGAGTGCAGGAGAGAGGGGAAGAAAAGCAATAGAGTGGCGAATGATCAAAAGATGTGCATTTCCATGGCGGTGTCTCAAGTGGGAGCAGAGAGAGAAGTGAGATGGAGGGGTGTATGCAAACATGTGTACAGGGCTCAGGGGCAGGGGAAGCCAATAGGGATGTTTGTAATTTTGACTGTGTGGTAGTTAATATTAATAAATGTGTCTACTTTAAAATGTCATGAGGAGGTCAGTATATACTCATTCAAAAGTATTTAACAGGGACTTTGGTAAAATTGGATTTAAAGGTGCACTATGTAACTTTTCTGATGACGGTCCACCTGTCCCCATAAAGATGTTGCTGCTTTGCCTGGAATGCTTTACTGTATGGCATGAAACTTGTCTATTACACAATTTTCATGCTCAAAAATACCTAGGAAAACGTCTTACTGTGAGTGTGATCGCCACTTCACAGATCTGACTCGTAATTTGGACTGGTGGTATCATCGGCATGTTTCCATGAAAGTTTAATGCCATACTGTGGAACAATTTAGGTAAAGCTATACTATCTCCATGGAGACAATAAGGCGGTAGACCCTGAGAAAAGTTACATAGTGCACCTTTAATTCAATTTTCTGACTGTGAACCATCCAGGTTCACAGTCAAGATGGTGGATGTTATTTGCGCGTTTGTGTAACTGTCTCAGCCAGTAACATTACCACTGTTAGTATTAAGTGAAAAGCTTTTCAGTTAATGCTGGTTAAATCACAGTAATAAATAGATTACTTAAACCACTTTTGTTAACAAAGAAGAACACTTTCATTCTGACCCAAATTTCAGGTTACGTCCCGCCCTAAGAAACAAGCAACTCTTATCTTTGTTCCAGAACTGTCTCCTCAGTGAGAAATTGAGTTTAAAGTTAAGGTGCACTTTATTGTCCCTTTAGAGAATACATTTGACCCACAATTCAATGCCACTGGGGCAACCTGTCAAGAGCAGTGGGCAATCGAAGAGTCTCCAGATTATTAGCGAAGCTAGGTTGTGCATGTTTAAGGTTGGTGGAGGACATTGTTATACCAGGAGGAATCAATCTAGGGAGACATGGAACATCTTCAACTCTACTGTCTCTCAGTTGCTTTTGTTCATTTGTTAACACACTAGAACACAACGGGCCAGTAAAAATAAACATGTCATTAGAGGTGCTTATTCCTCACTTTCCTAATATATTGCTTGCATTCTTATGATTCAGCGTGATGAGTTTATAAGCACACAACTTTCAAGCCAGAGTTTTGTCACCATGGAAATAACAACTAGTATGCTAACAGTGCCCCAGCATTACTTCCTGGTTTGCCGTCTATTAAAACACTATAATTAGATGCAGACAACACACTGTGGTCTCATTTTCACCCTAAGAGCTGTTTTTACGATATATCTGTACTTGGACAAAAATCCAATACAATCCCTTTAAACTTTTATGAATTCCTCTTTTGTGCTGCTCCAGTTCAATATTTGTAAAGCAAGAAATCTGTGAAGAGAAAAATTCAGCAGAGAAATACAATCAAATATTCTGCAAAGAGGAATCCGGGAGCTGTACTCTTCTCACAGTGCATGGTTTCACTGTCCGGCTTATCTTGTTTGACTTTGCCGAAGTGCACTTGAAAGCACCCATACCCATCAAAGCAGTGCCCGGCATCTCAAATCCCTGGTCTTTAGGGCTAGAACCACGTATAGAGGTGCTTATGGGGAGCTGAGTGGAAGGGGGAGCAGGCCCGCTCCACACCCACCTGAGAGCTCCCGAGGTCGGCTGTGAGGGTCAGGAGACTGGGGCCTGCTGGATCATCTTCTCTGAAGCTCCTCATGAATCCTTTATGGCGCCGCATGAACATTGATCCGACCAGTGTTAGCCCCCAAGTGAGAGTGCACTATGAGGGGAAGGAAGGAAAGAGCCAGATTCTCCAAATATGATTCACAAAGATGTGAAATGGAAGTAGGCATATAATTTCAATACTGAGGAAAATAAAATGAATTTCAATGCCCAAATGATTCTAAAAATCTTCTTTTAGATAATGTAAGGTACATGTTTAACACACAATCATACTTAGTTTATATAATATTACTTTGTTGTCATACTGTTTCTGCTGAAGGTTTTATTTTATACAGGATTGACTCTGCATAATCTTATGGCTTTAAGCCATACTAGAATGTTGTTACCTCCTCAAAAAACATACCTGGAGCTGTGTTTTGTTTCATTCACACATTTCAGTAAACCTGGAATATTGGTTTGTTTTCATCTCCAAAGCTCAAAATGCTTTATTCCACCTTGTCATGTCATGTAGTGGTAATTTTCAAGTTAGCAGCTCCTTTTACCTTTTGTCTAGTAAAGACTGGTAATTCCACAGCTGAAATCTTCCAAATGATTCTGGTGAAGGTGAATGGAGTTTAAAAACACAGTGGACTACTTCCTATATTACCACATGACATCACAAGGTGGAACAGAGTGTTTTGTTTGAAAAAAGAACTCATCATAAATATGCACATACATGTGTGAATGAAAAAAACATCACTCCAGGTATGTTTGTGATGAGGAAACAGCATTAGAACATAGATCAGAAAATAGCTTAATGTGGTAATAATAATTCCCTTCTAAAATAATTTACAAAAGATAACATTTTGTACAGTTAAACTCAAGTTAATAATATATTTGCAGTTGCTATGGTTGCATAGTAGACTAGATATATACTGTGTTCATGGAAAAATGACTGCATTTAATCTTACTGAATTTTGTGACAAAGTAAAATGAAGGAAAAAATTGAAAATTTGTCATGTGTCTGCCAACAAAACTTCGGCGAATTATATGGGCAAAACTAAGGGAAAAAAAAAAAAAAAAGTTTAAATGTGGAATGTGTATGAACTTTAAAGCCAAATCAAGTTTTTACCACGTTATATAATGGTTTTCACTCAGTTAAGTTGCTCCGAGTTGTATTTTCAGTTATTCATGCATGATTCATGACTATTATCAAGCAGTTCAGGCATCAGTGCTTAGGCAATTTTAGATTTTGCACCTCAAACTTCTAGCCAAAGATATGTTCTTACTATCCGACTCTAAAAAAATCTGCATTTTTGGTGCCAAAGTAGAACTCAACACTGAATCCTCTTTTTTTTTATTACTAAACTGTGTATATGCACAGCATTATCTACTGCCGACGACTGCCCTGATTACAGCTAGGTGTTTCTGATTACCAACCCCTGACTGCAGGTGTTTCAAATGTGGGTTCTTTATAGACCAATCACAGCGTTCGATATACCTTCAGAACCCCCACCTCCCTCCAGCCACTACCCAGTGTAGCAGCTCTGTTTGAAATGTGGTTGTGAGATGAGTTTGAGTGTTTAGTCCCGCTTCAAATCTCTAAATAACCCAAATAATGTCTTATCGTATGCATATTTTTGGTTGTTTTTTAAGTGTATTATGACTCTGGGGTGAGAGCAGGTAGGAATGTAGCCTTGATCAAATATAAAACCTGTATTTCTGATGTAGTACAACTCTAAATAATGCAGTATTACCTTGCAGGCTTCGTGGACATATGGACAACTTACTGTTGTACTGGAAATATACGCATGGTAGTGCTACTATACTAGCCTCATAAATATAACACAAAATCTTCTGTCTTATAACTTAAAACCAAGTACCTCGGGGTTTTTGTTTTTTTTTACAAAATTTGTCTTGCCCCAGTACAGCTGCTCTTGAGGTCAGAATATGTCATCTGGGTAAAAAACACCTTGCATTAGCATTAGCATGTGCACTTAGCATGCCAGCTATTTTACCATTACTGTGACAACAAACTCCTCTCTGGCCTTTGAAAGCCATGGAAAGTGCTCAAAAGCGACTTTAAAAAACACAGAGGAGCAATTTCTGAATCATTACTAGTTAGTTTAGCATAAAGTAATGCCTTTGAAGGGTACATATATAGAGCTCCTGCAGTTGTCATCAAGCAATCCCAGCATGCACCTCCAAACCCCACACTGGCAGGGGTCGCTGCTGAGATGAAGTTTGTTCATTACGTCGGCGTTATGAACTTTATGTGAGTCTCAGAGATTGTGGATCTTGTTGAGCAGTTACATTATCAAGTGTAGAGAAAGCCCGAGCCTTTTACTGGATTTACAAAGTGGATTTCTGCAGCTAATCAGGCCGTACATTAATTAAGTTATGTATTTTTACATCAATATTGTTTTTTTTTTTTTTATTCCAACCATTGTCTCATAACGATTCAAAAACTGTACGTTTGTGTATTGTCAATTAGCCTTAAATAGTGTATTAATGAGGCAGAGAGAGTTTAAAGAGAAACGATCCCAGATGCTTTTCGATAAACACTGTTCATTTGTTTTAGTTTAATGGCTGCGTAGAAATGTGGATTGTAGAAAATAAAATCACAAACTAAAGTTCAATCAATGTTTTTATGTGATTTAGCTGCTAATAGGCTACAGCATCTGCACATTAGTCAGTATCAGTGAACGTTATAGGTACAGAGATTGTATTTTTCACAAACATCTCTAGAGACCTTATCTGATGACATAAGAAGGTGAAAAGTAAAACAAATGTCCAGATATTGCAGAGTTAAGGCGAAATCTACGCAATCTATAGTCTTTAAAATCACATAATGCCAGGTAAGGGTTACTTATATTTAATCAGGTTAGGTTTAAGATAAATCATTGTGTATGATTATCTATGTTGTCAGGGGCTTCATGCCCCTGGTAGGGTCACCCATGGCAAACAGGTCCAGGGGGACGGGTCAGACTAAGAGCGGTTCAGAAGCCCCTTATGAAGAGAAAAAGAGCAAGGTTCGTTACGTCGCCCGGACCGGTGTCACCGGGGCCCCACCCTGGAGCCAGGCCTGGGGTGGGCGCTCGAGAGTGAGCGCCTGGTGGCCGGGCCTTTCCACACGGGGTCCGGCCGGGCTCAGCCCGAAGGAGCTGGGGCCATCCTCATGTGGACCCACCACCTGCGGGAGGATCCATAAGGGGCAGGTGCTGAGAGATCTGGGCGGCAGTTGAAGGTGGGGACCTCGACAACCGGATCTCCAGACATGGAGACTGGCTCTGGGGACATGGAATGTCACCTCTTTGGGGGAGAAGGAGCCTGAGCTTGTGGGATAGGTTGAGCGTTATTGACTAGATATAGTTGGCCTCACCTCCACGCATAGTTTGGGCTCTGGACCCCAACTCCTTGAGAGGGGCTGGACTCTCCATTTCTCCTGCGTTGCCCACGGGGAGGGGGGGCGAGCTGATGTGGGTTTGCTCATTACCCCAAAGCTCAGCCGCCACGTGTTGGAGTTCACCCCGGTGAACGAGAGGGTCACATCCCTGCGCCTTAGGGCCGGGTACAGGTCTCTCACTGTTGTGGCAGCCTACGGGCCAAACAGCAGTGTAAAGTACCCAGCCTTCTTGGAGTCCCTGGGAGGGGTACTAGACAGTGCACTCACCGGGGACTCCGTTGTTCTCCGGGGGGACTTCAATGCCCATGTGGGTTATGATAGTGACACCTGGAGGGGCGTGATTGGGAGGAATGGCCTCCCTGATCTGAACCCGAGTGGTGTTTTGTTATTGGACTTCTGTGCTAGTCACAGTTTGTCCATAACGAACACCATGTTCGAGCACAAGGGTGTCCCATCAGTGCACGTGGCACCAGGACACCCTAGGTCGGAGGTCGATGATCAACTTTGTTGTCGTGTCATCTGACCTCCAGCCGCGTGTCTTGGACACTCAGGTGAAGAGAGGGACAGAGCTGCCAACTGATCATCACCTGGTGGTGAGTTGGATCCGCAGGCGGAGGAGGAAGCCGGACAGACCTGGCAGGCCCAAGCGTATCGTGAGGGTCTGTTGGGGACGTCTTGCAGAGCCCTCTGTCAGGGGGATCTTCAATTCACACCTCCGGGAGAGCTTCTCCTTGATCCCGGGTGAGGGGCATATGGACTCCGAGTGGGCCATGTTCTCCACCTCTATTGTTGATGCGGCTGCTCGTAGCTGTGTGGCCGTTAGGTCTGCGGTGCTTGTCGCGGCTGCAACCCCCGAACCCAGTGGTGGACACCGGAAGTAAGGGATGCCGTCAGGCTGAAGAAGGAGTCCTAACACTAACGCCACCGAACACCTAACACCATGAACACTACATAATACCTGCACTAAACTGGACACTTTATAACACTGGTCACCTTAATAACCCATGTTGCACTGTTGTTGTTGTTGTTTTGATGCCACTATTGTATATATTTCTACTTCCTGCATGCCCTTATTTGTATTTATTAGTGTAGTAGTAGTAGTGTGGGTTTTTTTGTGTGTGTTTTTGTATCTGCACTTTATCAGCGAAGTAAGTTCCTAGTCTGTGAGCTCTGCTCACGGACAATGGCAATAAAACATCTTCTGATTCTGATTCTATCGAGCCTTGTTGGCTTGTGGGACTCCTGAGGCAGCTGATGAGTACTGGCGGGCTGATGAGTACTGGCGGGCCAAGCGTGCCGCGGCTCATGCTGTCATGGAAGCAAAAACTCGGGGTTGGGAGGAGTTCGGCGAGACCATGGAGGAGGACTATCGGACGGCCTCAAAGAAATTCTGGCAAACTGTCCAATGCATCAGGAGAGGGAAGCAGTACTTCACCAACACTGTTTACAGTGCGGGCAGAGAGCTGCTGACCTTGACTGGGGAGGTTGTCGGGCGGTGGAAGGAATACTTTGAGGATCTCCTCAATCCCACTGTCACGTCTTCCAAGGAGGAAGCAGACACTGGGGACCTGGAGGCAGACTCCCCATTACTCTGGCTGAAGTCACCGAGGTGGTTGGCAAGCTCCTCGGTGGCAAGGCCCCGGGGGTGGATGAGATCCGTCCCGAGTACCTTAAGTCTCTGGATGTTGTGGGGCTGTCTTGGCTGACACGTCTCTACAACATTGTGTGGTGGTGGTCGGGGACAGTACCTCTGGGTACTGGACTGGCAGACCGGGATGGTGGTCCCTCTGTATAAGAAGGGGGACCAGAGAGTGTGTTCCAATTACAGGCGAATCACACTCCTTAGCCTTCCCGGTAAGGTCTATTCCAGGGTGCTGGAGAGGAAAATCGATAGTCGAACCTCAGATTCAGGAGGAGCAGTGCGGTTTTTCACCTTTCGTGGAACACTGGACCAGCTCTATACTTTCCATCGGGTGCTCGAGGGTTCATGGGAGTTTGCCCAACCAGTCCACATGTGTTTTGTGGATCTGGAGAAGGCAAGTGTCCCTTGTGGTGCCCTTAGGGGGGTGCTCCGGGAGTATGGGGTCCGATCCCTGTACGACCGGAGCAGGAGCTGTGTTCGCATTGCCGGCAGTAAGTCAGACTTGTTCCCGGTGCATGTTGGACTCCGCCAGGGCTGCCCTTTGTCACCGGTTCTGTTCATTTTATTTATGGACAGAATTTCTAGGCGCAGCCAGGGGCCGGAAGGGATCTGGTTCGGGAACCACAGGATCTCATCTCTGCTGTTCGCAGATGATATTGTCCTGATGGCTTCATTGAGCCAGGACCTGTAGCAGGCACTGGGGCGGTTTGCAGCCGAGTGTGAAGCGGTTGGGATGAGAATCAGCTCTTCCAAATCTGAGGCCATGGTTCTTGACCGGAAAAAGGGGGCTTGTCCTCTTCGAGTGGGTGGTGAGTCCTCCTCAAGTGGAGGAGTTCAAGTATGTCGGGGTCTTGTTCACGAGTGAGGGAAGGATGGAGCGTGAGATGGACAGGCAGATCGGTGCAGCGTCTGCAGTGATGCGGTCGCTGTTTCGGTCCGTTGTGGTGAAGAAGGAGCTGAGCCAAAAGGCAAAACTCTTGATTTACCGGTCAATCTACGTTCCTCCCCTCACCTATGGTCATGAGCTCTGGGTAATGACCGAAAGGACAAGATCGCGGATACAAGCGGCCAAAATGGGCTTCCTCCGCAGGGTGGGCTGGGCCCTTAGAGATAGGGTGAGGAGCTCAGTCACGACAACTCATTGACCACTGTCATGGCGTCCCTGTCAAATTTAGTCAGATGGAAGCAGGAGCTCTATGGGATCGATTTTATGATCTTTTAAACCATATTTTAACGGTGTTCATCCATCATTATCTTACTCAAAGTTTTGTTTTGAGTGATTCATGTATGAGTAATACTGTGTCAGTTGTCCTACAACTGACACAGTATCCTAGTTGTTTCTAAAATTGAGAAGGTTTAGACCAATATTGCTATTTACAATTAATAAAATGTTAAGTAACCATATAGGTATATTATCATTATGTCTTCTTCAAAC
Source organism: Periophthalmus modestus (assembly GCA_019594935.1). Lineage (NCBI taxonomy): Eukaryota > Metazoa > Chordata > Actinopteri > Gobiiformes > Gobiidae > Periophthalmus > Periophthalmus modestus. Next base: position 8,827,196 of record JAIEZT010000016.1, read on the forward strand.
AAAACATTCCATTTTTAAAAAGGTGAACTGATAATATAGTAATATTGCCTTATAAATCGCTTTTTTCCAAAAAGACAGCCTCGCCAGGTCCAGCCCTGCTTAGCTTTTGAGATCTGGTGAGATCAAGCTTTAACAAGGTTTGGCCACAAGATCAGAGATCTTTGGCCCAGATTAGAGCAATGTCCCTAAATCCCCAAAGTCTCCACTTTTTTATGACAATGCAAATACATTCATGCACATTGCCTAATTAACAACAGTAAATTTGCATGATATCACTAGTTACACCTGTTGCCAGTATATCAGAATCTTGCAACCTTGTACACACTTGTGACCCCACTATCTTAATCCCCAACCCACTCTCCATAATGTGCATCACTTTTATTTAATACAATGTAATACATGTTCCAGGAATGTTAATGCACAGCAGACCTCATTTCTCTTGTGACTATTCTGGTGTTTACAGGGTGAGTTTACAATCTTTTGGCACAGACCATAATGCACTCTCCAGTGTTGGGTAATGTGTGATCAGATAGCAGCAGAGCGGTCACTCATGTCCAGCACAAGGTATTTTAGGAGCGCCTTATATAGACCCCTCTGCTGGCCTGTTTAAAATAACACAGTGCATGGCGAAGAGGAGACTTTCAGTAGTCTAACTTGTAGGTCTGTAAGACTTTAGTCGATTAAGCCGTTGGTGGTGTCTTAGTCAATCAAAATTTGTATTTGTTGACTTTTATTTAGATTATAAGGGTACATAAGGGTCAACAGCAGAAAGGAGACGTTGGTGAACTAGTGAGTGACTTTCTTTATCTTCATTTATACAGGAGAACACAGTGAGAGCACTTGGTCTCTCTTTTTCACGGGTTCCCTGATTAAAATACAATATAAACCTTAAACAGTGCATATTTAGTATAAAGTATATAAGCCCACATAAAACATTAAAAACAGGTACAGGTATGTGTTTAAAAGTTTGTTACCAGATTATTAAATTGCAATTGTGTCACGAATGTATCCAGTTTTGCTTTTTTGGACTGTATTCCATTTATGTGAAGCATAACAGCAAAAAGCTTCTTTCCCATCTCAGTTTTGCTGTGTCCAGTCCTTGGCCGTGTGATCTGGTATTAAATGTTCCGGTATCATTGATTAACAAGCAGGTGAGGTATTCTGGTAGTTTTTGAAGTAGTCCCTTATAAATACATTTCGTACAGTGCTGTTCTCTTCTAACAGACAGTGATGACCAGCCCACTTTTTCATAGTTAACTGAAGATTCAAAAGTTCAGTCTGTCTCCCACATACAGTTGAAACCAGAAGTTTACAGACACTATATAAAAAGACATACTTTTTTTTCTCACTGTCTGACATGAAATCAGACTAAACTTTTCCTGTTTTAGGTCAATTATGAAATAGCAAAATTATTTCTATTTGCTAAATGCCAGAATAATGAGAGAAGGACAATTTATTATTTTCTTCAAAGTCATAAGTTTACACACAGTAAGATTACTATGGATTTAAACAATATGGAAAAACCCAGATGATGCCATGTCTTTAGAAGCTTCGATATACTAAAGAACATGTAAGAACATTCCTGGCAAAGAAATCGAAGCTCTCTTCTCACCTAATAATCTAACGCATAATTTTTCCGTAACACCCAACCCCCATTGAGTATCTTGTATAGATCACACCGCTAACCCCAGGGACTGCTCTCTCTCCAGCTGGATGTAGACTGTGTCATTATATCCACGTGTGAATGAAAGCTGTTGACGTGCTCCCTCTTGGACTCTGTGGTAGCCTGGGTCTGAACAGGTGATTCATGTAGCCTTCTATGTGCTCGGACACGATCCCGCTGAGCTTGTTTAATTAACCACCGGTGTGTGCGACGGCGCCCCCTCTGCCAGATTACTGCCAATGTTGCACAAAAAACAGTGAAGAAGGAGGATGGAGTGGGAGCTCAATAGATTACGTTGTTTGCAGTTTGGCATACATATATATATATATATATATATATATATATATATATATATATATATATATATATATATATATATATATATATATATATATATATATATATATATATATATATATATATATATATATATATATATATATATATATATATATATATATATATATATATATATATATATATATATTATATATATATATATATATATATATATATATATATATATATATATATATATATATATATATATATATATAATATGTGTGTATATATATGTATATATATATATATATATATATATGTATTATAATATATATGTGTGTGTGTGTGCGTGTGTGAAATTATGGTAAGAATGATGGTATGATCTGATGGAGCTATATTGTAAAAGAGAATACTGATGATGTACTAATGGGGTTCAAGTGTCTCAGTGCTACTTCCTGTATTTTTGTATTTTTCTTTTCAGCTTTTTTGTCCACAAACTGCTACTAAATTGATGTAAAACTATGATAAATATTTTCCAAGGTACTATCCAACCAAACCAAGTAGTAATTAGAAAAACATGAAAACCTGTTGTGTGTATGTGTGAGTGCCCCCTGTGTTAGCCCAGTGTAACTGCAGAGTGACTGGTGCTCTGTATGATCGAATAGTTCACAGTTGGGCGCACTCCTTCACTGGTGTGGAGGAGATGGCATAGCTCATGTTCCGGGTCGTCCTCTGGTTTCCATCTCCCTGACTGATGCAAAGAGGGGCCTACTTTTCACCTGGAATATGGAAGAGAATGGATCAAGGGCCTCTGTCATGTGTAGAGAGAGACAAACAGCTGTAGGTGAAGTCTGCGGTTGGGGCTGTGAAGGCTGCTCACATAGTGTTCAGAACGCTAACTTTTTAAACTTATAACCTTGTAGTAATCATCAAAAATATACCTGGAGTTGCATTTAATTTCATTTGTATGCATCGCAGAGGCTTACCTCGCCACGGATTGGACCTGTAACTTGATCTAGTGTTTGTCTGCATGTAGATAGAAGAAGTTTAATTTCAGTTACATAGTGGACCTTTAACGTCATCACTTACAACAGTCCCATGTAGTAAGATTTTGTTGTGGAAAGGATTTTGGCAGTTGTTTTGTTTTAAAGTTAAAGCTGCTGTACCTGATGTCTTAAAAATGTAAAACCATTTAAAACAAACTAGTTCTGCTTTTCACATTTTTGAGTTATAATTTTTGTGAGGCAAAATATTTACACAGACATATATCCAATGTTATTTTATATTTAAATTATATAGGCTATATTTTTCCATAATAAAACATAATTTTTTTTCATATCCCAGTGAGTGAAATAATAGTGGGTAGTCTTTTATAATTCAATGATAACAATTATAATAATAGTTATTATTGTATTAATTTCTCCTGTACGCATGCCATACACTGTATTGAGAATACGCACTGTTTTTCCAGCTGATCTTCGCACACGGGGCCACATGCGTCATTTAAATACTTCCTCTTTCAGATCGCAGTTTACATCAAATGTTGCACTCTTCACATTAGTTTTGTGCTGTGGCATGTGAACCTCGTTATGCTTCTTGGACACCACTTGTATTTGGACAAACCAACGGTGGATAATTATCTCTTTGGCTGCAACTTTACAACCAGAGGATTTACATATAGTTTTATTTTTTTCATTTTTTTATTGCGTGAGTGCAACTCCTGGACTTTTGCCTTTCATTTTAGCAGTGAGCGACACACTGGGCTCCGCACGTACACACAGAGCCTGTGAGTGACTCGCGTTGCTCTCTGCATTGCACCTGGCGAGACGTTTCTGCTGTATACCACAGGTTCTGAAACTCCTACAGTGAACCTACTGTAGCAGTTCATTTTGACTAGTCCACACTTATTCCTTTATTTTTCTCTAACACATCTGACACTGTCTCACAGTGACATGTGCTCAGGGCAATCAAGACTAGTAGTGTTTCTCCAATAAAATATAAAATCATGGAGTGACATATAGTTAAATAGTTACAAAGTACATGCAAATAATCCCGTTTTCCCTTCACTTATGCTGCTTGAAGCATGGTTGAAGTCACAGTGTCCAGTACACCCTACTGCTCACTGAACACACTGCAGCAACCGCGGTTCCAAACATCTCATTGCCATGAAGGCCATGCTGCACCACACGCTCTACATGTACTTTTACAACTGGAGAGGCCAGCTGGTTTTAAGAGGCTTGTGCATCCGTACTGAGGGACCACAGCTCAAACAGTGCTGAATAAACCCCATGGAGGAATCTGGAGGAATTGGACATCTGAGGAGATTTGTAGTGGGTTTGCATGTGCAGCAGGAGACGACAACTGCAGCGCCAACTTTCAACACAAGTGTTTAAAATAACTCTTTTAGCTTCACGTTTCTAATGAGTAAATGTTGGTTAGAAAGACAGACAGTCATTACATCAAACATGGGCTAGTTTCAGGGCTAGTCTGTGTGAAATGGAGGCTCCGGACAGAGCAGTGGAGTGACAGCGGCCTGAGAGGACATTCAAAGGATGTTTCTTCAGGAAAGACAAAGCTCTGATTTGCATCTGTGTGAGGTGATTGTGAGTACGTTTGTGACACATGAGGCTGTATTATACGTGCACCTGTGTGACCGGTGCACCTGTCACTTGCATAAATGAGGTGTAGGAGCAGGACAAATCTGTGAAGAAACAAATAGCCCTGTTTGTACAGACCGTGTTAAATACAGTCAAATACATACAAATATGAATAAACTATAGGTCTGGGCTTCTCTAATCTGACTCCAAATGGCTTATTATATAGATATTTAATGTCAGTGAAAATAAATATACCAATTAGCAATGTAGTTTGTATAAAGATTTATGTTATTAAATTGGTATTGACTAAATATTGATGTCCACTCTAAGTCTGCTTGCCTACCCATAAAAGTCACCTCACGCTACTGCTGTCTCTCCTCAGAACATAGCACAGCAGAGTGGAGTGGACATTTAAACAGTTTGAAGACGTTCTTGTGATGATTTGAGAGGCCGGAATGAAGCCCCTCAGATCAGGAGAGACGGAGGAGGACAGATTTAGCAAATCTGAAAGCAATCAACGGCTCCCAATCAGCCCTGTTAAAGACCTATTACTCAAACTGAAATCCTTCACAAAAATGTGTTATATCTAATCATTAATATGTAATAGTCATGGCAGAGCTTTGCAGTATACTTTCAATACAGGCTCATTTCCTTGTTCAGATCTGGGTTAATCTTGATTGAACTATATAGAAGTTAGAAGAAGTTAAAGCCGTAACATGTAACTCCTCCTAGGCCATATGTTATTACTTGAAATTGGTTTAGAGCATTTTTCCATATCGCTTAAAACGAACTTATCCACATTTTTTTTTTTTTTTTTAAGTAAGCAAATGTCATTTTGCTTCTTTAGAGATTACTTTCAGGTGTGCAGTTGTTGAGGTTTAGCAGCAAAGCTTTGTGCATAGGTGAATATGAGCTGAACATATATGAGCCGGGGGAAGTTGGGGGACTTCCCCCGGAAATTTTTGATAAAATAAATGTCATTTCCTGTAACCTGGGGTGTTTTAGTGGAGAAATCTTAGCCTACAGTAAAATAAAAATATCTGTCAACTGGACAAAACGTTGTAAGAGTGAAGACGTTTGCTTGCTCATCCAAGCTGCTTCTTCAGTTCTGGTCAGATTGGACATTGTCATTGTCTGAAGGGAGGAACTCCTCCCTTTTGCTATGGATCAGACCTGGACGAGGGATTGCACAGATACAAGTCTTAGCCTACTTCTCTTCAGTGGTCAAAGCATGCAATTGTTTATTAGACTATAACAACTGGCCTACTTTTATGTCATACTTGTGCTGTGTACTATGTGCTGTTCAGGTTAAGACATGACGCACATGAGCAAGTGAGAGGCAGTAGAGAAACGGAGAGCAGAGTGGCAGCTAAATTCTTTTATTGTATAATTGAGTGTTTAAAACACATCTGTTTCATGGGGCAAATGTTAAATCTAAAATCTATGTTGACCACGGGAGCACTTAAGGGCCAGCCTGGGCTCTGTCTGTGCCTTTCCTGCTGGTAAAGTGAGAAGCTCATTCTGTTTTCTGACTGAAGGATTGTGAACCAGAGCACATGATGTCACTTTTTCATCACACGAAATATCTTTATGAATAAATCAACATTACACCTTAGTCTTAATAGAAGATGACATGAACAAAGACTTCGAGAGGTTAGGGTTTGGGTATTAATCAAATCACTACTAAGCCTGAAAAATTCTTAAAATATCTATTCATTATAAATAAATGTTAATTGTTCATGTTTTATTAAGGCTTTTTAAGGTTTAGTTATTATTTAGCGTTACCCAAAACAATGTCAACCAATCCTTCATCAAAATATATATTTTCAATTTTAGACAAATTCCACATCTTGATATAATCAGCTCTGTTTGTTTATGACCATATTTTTCTAACACGTCCTCTCCCTCTGTGTTTCTCTATCCCAGGTATACATCCCCTGCAGAACTGCTATCATCCTGGCCAACGACGAGGCCCGTCACTCTAATTAAAGAAGGAGGGCCGTCTCCTTGGCGACCGGGATGGATCAAACTCTGTGTTAACAATCACCAAAACCCATGTTAACCCCGTAGCAACCACATACTCGCCACCACTACCATCCACAGGAGGGCCCTCCGAGCATTCAAAGCATGTCCCTGTCCTGAGCCAGTATACCCAGTGTTTATAGTGTAGTGCGTTTGGGAAGTGTGCAAAACTGCTTTACATCTGAAAATACTCTGCAAACATGCGGCTATCTATATTTGTTAAATTGACTTAAGTTCTGACGTGAGACCTAGCCTTGATTGCTATAACATTAGTTTAATTCATTTTAAGTGAGAGGAGCACTATGTAATATACTGGTGTGGGAGTCTGTTACCAACTTGTTTCCATGGAGATAACATAGTTTTCATTAATGTTCCATAATATGACATTATTAATATGATGTATTTGTTTGAATTACAGATGATTTAGTGCTCAAAAATACCTTAGAAAACTTGTGAGTAGGGGTCACCTCTCCACTGATCTGACCTGTGGCTTTTCATGGTGGCGTCACAGATGGCATCATCTTTTTGGAACTGGAATAAGTTTAATCCCCTTTTGTGAATCATTCTGGGCAAAGCAAGAACATCTCCATGGATCAAGCCAGTGGCTGACCCTCTACTGGAAAGGTTGCATAGTGTACCTTTAAATTTGACTGGTATCAGTTTATTTCAAGCTACACTTTCTACCTGTGGAAAATTTCAAATGTATGAATCTTTATCCACTTGGTAGTTAAATATAATGCAACCCGACAGAAATATCTTTAAAACAAGTCAAATTACATTAAAGCTACTCAGTACATTTAAATGTTACTCTGAATTCATATTATTTATCTAACGTAGAATTATTTTTTTCAGTTAATTTACAAACTAGAATATTCTGATGTCATTTTGAACTTGTTTATTCAGAATGACATCGGAATATTCTAGTTTGTACATGTCAAAGATAATAAACAAATGTGTTTTTCAGCTTCATTAGTGATAAGAATCCAACTGTATTCTATGCCTGCTGTTTGCCTTTGCTGTGCTAGCATAAACTAATGTTAACAATACGTATAAAATGGTATTATTTACTAAACACAGTTTATCAAGTTATGAATGGTGTAATATGGTAGCAGCACACTGAAAATTGGACACATAAAGAGGTTGACGCTAAGTAGAAAACTCTATCTACTGTTTATCCATGTTAGCACTAGCTTTAGTTAAGAAAACTTGTAGCATTTTACAGTAATAGCATGATCATTTAAGACTCATGCTAGCTTAGCTAACAATGTTTCAGTGTTAACAAGAAAAAAATGCATTTCTTCGCAGTTTATGGTCTTAATTGTTTTGGAATATCATTTTATTATCAGATAAAGTAACCATACAGATGAATCTTGTTTCTACTTAGTAATTATGTAATTACCATTTTAGCCACCGCCCTTTATACCTCCTATTACATTGTTATTATTGTGAAGTGTGCCCATAAATTCAAAATATGTTTTATTATTTACTTGATATGTTTATCCAACAACCACACAATCACCATGGTAACTGCTATCATTTTATTGTTCCCAAATAAAAAGCAAGGCCATAAAATTTGTGAAACCTGAAACCCAGAAATATGCCTTAATGAGAAATGGTTAGTCTTTGCACAAGTCCAAAAGTTTAATATAATTTGAATATAAAGTGCCATGTAAACTTGTTACAGTTTTCTCCAGCTAAAATGATTCTTCTGTATGTTCTAGCAGTAGAAAATCTAATCAGCACATTTTAAAATGACATTGTGGATATGGTACAAGAAGCCTATAATTTGCACTATGTAATAATATGCATGGATGATTTGTCTGCGTATGTGGTGTTTAGGGACCGGAGTTCAGGTCAGATCAGGTTCATAACAAGTCATTTGTATAGAAAAGAAAAGTGGATTTTGATTGTTGTAAGCGGCCAACGTGTTACATATAACCTCGCTGTACTGGAACTTATCAGGAAAGCTAGTACAAAGTTGATGACAATCATAGACTGTATAAAGATGTGGACTAATGTCACTCATAGCGTTCGGCTTCAGTCAAATGAAGCTTATCGAGCAGTTATAGGGACGATCAAACGAACAATCAAACCTGTTGCTACTGCTTTTGGGGAAAGAAGGCGCCTGATTTGTCTGTTATTAATGTTCATATCTTGATTTACAGACAGAATGGTGAAATGAAAATGCCAGGATCATGTAAAGTGGGTTAATGTGAACATTTTAAGACCAAAATGATGAGCCTTACAGCAGCAGTTCCGGAGAGAAGAGTGATGTTGGTTTTTTTTTCAATAGAAAGTAAATTGGAGCCAGAAGTGCAGTGATGCTTACGTCCTATTTGGAATACAGGGAGTAGCAGGCTCTTTATGTCCATTTATATGTACAGTCTATTGTGACAGTATAAAGTTTTGCTATATTTTGTGTGTTTTAAAGATGCACTGTGTAAAATTTCAGTAGTGTAGCAGTGAAGCGAGGGATTTTTTTGCAATAAAAACTACTGTAATGGGTTAAATGCAAGATGTTCAAAATGAATGCCATTGTGTGAAACATTCCAGGCAAAGCAATAATATCTCTATGTAACCAACACTATATAGCCTCCACCAGGAAAGTTCTAGTGCACCTTCTAAATATGCTACTATTGTCCAAAAGAGTCCTGTTGCTGCCGCTGTTCCAAGTGAATTCATTTACGATAGCTACCTGGTTAAATTGATTAAGATATGGGTTAGGGGTCGATAATCGAGTAAAAAAACAGATTTGGAGCTAGTCTCATCATGCAGTCCCATCAGCTGCCGTCAAACCATTCCCCTGTTGTCAACTGCAAATGGGGACAGTCGCTACCAGGCAGATCTTTGTGTTTATACAATCATATCTGGTCATATAACTCCAGTTCATTCATTTTGTATTATGAACAAAAGTAAACGGTTATTTGTGAATTCTGCTACTAATGTTCTATCATCTATGGGACGTAATAAAATACTGACGGACACACCTGCAAGACTAATACTGGTTATCAGCTAAAGGAAAAAAAAATCCATATTGCATTGTCCCTAGCAACAAAAGTACATTTTTGTTTTCTTCTCAGCACTTAAGGAGCTGCATGTTTTCACTGTAGTACAGTTTAAGCAAGATGTGAAATCTACTCAAATGCTGAATTACAAAATTATACATTACCAAATAGATTCTTTTCAGCTGGGTGTATTTCAAACATCGTGGTATTTTTCCACTTGTCACATGGGTCATATTGACAGAATATTGGGGACTTTCTGTCTGTCTGTCTGTCTGTCTGTCTGTAACCTTACACAGCTTAACCATGTTCACTGAAATACATTCAATCTAATATCATTAGCCTTTGTGGATCAACTGTACTTCAACTTGTGTTCAACTTTTGCCTATTTCACTGACTGTAGTGCCATCTAGTGGTCAGACTTGTACCAACACAGCTTCCTCATGAGTGCACTGTGATATTCAGTTGGAGTTTCAAGGATAAAGGGAGCTTATTTAAAAATCCTGTTTCTTTTCTGTTATATGCAGTTATATTTTGGAAAACACATTTAACCTTGTGTTCTTTTGAACTATAACATGAGGCACTTTATAGTTGATAATAAAACACAATGAGAAGTTATTTCTTGTTCTTCTGAGTGAAGTGTTTGTGCATGTGTAGTAATTGTGACACAAAGGTGTGGTGAAAAGTGTTAAGTATTAAGTTCCTATATTACACAAAATTGAGAGCTTCTTGTGAGCTTTAGGCCAAGCTGTAATGCTGTTTGCTCATCAACATACCTAGAGTTGTTTTGTTTCATTCACACGTTTGAGTAACCCTTTATTATTAGTCTGGTTTTATCTCCAAAGCTCAAAATGCTCTGTTCCACCTTGTGATGTCATGTAGTAGTAGTTTAAGTTAACAGCTACATTTTACCATCCTTATCCAAATGATTCTAATGAAGGTGTATGGAGTTTAAAAACACGGTGGAGCACTTCCTGTATTACCACATGACATTACAAGGTGGAACCGAGCATTTTCTGTTTGAGAAAAACAGCCTAAATATGCAGGGTTTGTGTTAGTCATGTGTAAATGAAACAAAGCTGTCGTAAAGACTGGTAGAACGGACCAACACGCACAACTCGGGGCAGTTTTACAGTGTTTATTTAGAGTGGAAAAAACAAGGTGCAAGGAGCAGAAAGCAGGGTGAGTGCCAGGATCCGGTGACACGAATACGAACAGGTGAGGTGAGACAACGATACCGGTGTAGAGAGCGGGGTCCAGGACGGAGCAGAGACAACAGAGCCGGATGAGCAGGAAGCAGGATTCTGGCAAAAATAATCCAATAAGTGCGGGAAACAGGCAAAAAGCGGAACAGAGCTAGAGTATTCACGGTAGACACGCGGACGATCTAGCCGTGAAGCGGGAGCAGGAGGTGAAACACAAAGGCACACAGACATACGAACACTAGGACAGAGCACGAAGACGAACTGGGGAGGAGCCAGGGGCTCCACCCAGCTCCAGCTTAGGCAGGTGAGGGAGGGGAAAAAGCCAGGAAAGAGCCAAAACAGGGAACAGGAAACCCATGGATCGCGACACAAGCACAACTCCAGGTATGTTTGTGATGAGGAAACGGCATTATAACAAAGATCAGAAATGGCGTAATATGTGCCCTTTAACCTTTATGGTCGCGAGTGATGATGAAGAGTTTGCTTTACCTATAAAGGCCTTTTACAAATATCACATCAGGTCTAAGGAGGAGAATCCATAGGTGTCTTTTAAATGATTGTTCTTAACCCAAATCCAATACAATATTTCATCTATTCATTTATTAATCCATTGTACAATTACAAAACCCACTAAAGCAGACACCTGTACCATACTCAAGTGTAACAGCTCAAGTACATCTTATGCTATTCTGGTTTATGTAAATGATCAATAGTCACATTCTCTCCCTCCATTCGGTATGCTATGGTATGTTATGGTATGCTTTTATTTATACAGGAACAGTGTATATAGTAGTGATGGGTAAATGATACCTCGGGGTGTGTATCACACTTTTCCCCTTGTGTGTCGAGACTAATGATGGTCTAAACGAGTCAAGGCACCGATACACGTGTCATGCGCTGAAAGCGATGCCTCAGCCGAGCTGTGTTACTGAGCATATCGTTTTAAGAAAAGTCACGTGACTGACACAGTGACTGTGTCATATTGTACCACATTGTGTCACGTGTCGTTGAGGCGCCAGTTCTACTTCAGGATCCCGCACAGATCGAGCCACTTGTTGCTACGACGCCGTTCGTCACTATGGACCCTCCAAGAAAGAGAAAGTTATTTCCGTGTGAGCTCATTTTGATCTCATAACACCTGATAAGGTCATTTGTTTCATTCCCGTTTCCACGGCAGACAAAATATTTTATACATATATATTTTATGACCCACAAGTGAAATGTCGTCAATGCTCAACGGAGTTGTCTACGCAACCGGAACATCATCAATGCTCCGGCATCATAGAGCTCGCCTTGAAAGAGAACCAAATACACCAGGAATGCACACTGGTGGATTAGTATTTTGTAATTAGTCACTAATTATTATGGAGGTTAATAATAATCTAAATCAAACACCTTTCCTTTTTACTTCAAGCTTCTAGAAAAGAGGCCATAAATCGATGTATTGTAATTATAATAAAAGATTGCCAATTTTCTCTGAAGCTGGAGAAATTGTTTCCAAGAGGATAAATCGTTTGAGCCCAAACATGCTTCAAAAACAAATTTTTCTTAATAAAAATGTTTAAAATCCTCAAGCACTCATATGACACACACAATTAATCATTACAGGAATATTCACTCTAATTTCATAGAGATTATTGATCATAGGCCCAATTGTTATGTTCACATGGAAAAAGTAATATCTTGCACTTAGTTATGCAAACTCATTACAATGTGTTTCTTTTGTAGTGTAGCTGCAGTTAATTTTTTAAACCACTAGATGGAGCCCATACACTTACCAACACAGCGTGATACAGTCTCAACACACAAGGGGAAAAGTATGATACACACACTGAGGTATCATTTACCCATCACTAGTCGACTCGTTTAGACCATCATTAGTATATAGATAAACTGGCCAAAAATAAATGAAACAGATATTACCAGGGGTCACATGTTCAAACACTACTATGCACACAAACATGCACGCGCACACACAGAGACGTACATGCACACACGTGGACGCAGACACACGTACATGCACAGACACACACGCGCATGCACGCACAGATTTACAGAAACACACACATACACGTACGCACGCATGCACACACACACAGAGGCTCACAAATGCACAAGGGCACATGCACGCGCATGCTCACACACATTCTATATTTTACTGATCATTCAAATCACACTGATTCCTAATGTGTGCACACTTGTTTAGAGATCAGGCACTTCTTTGTCAGACGTGCAGACATTTGAAAAGCTGCAGGTTACAGTTTCTGTTGGCAAATTGTTCCGATGCCACAGAGCGACAGAGGAAAAAGCTGATTTGGTGAGTGCGGTCTTACATTTGGGGACACTGCACTCTCTTGTGAAGGATGAGCGTGCTACTCGAGATGGTTTTTCTGAGCTCAGTGAGACAAAGCCCTTCAGAGGAGGAGCAGCAGTGTGAAGAATTCGGCCACTCAGAGGGCTTTACATCACAGAGCTTGTCACCCATTGACGCACATTCATACACAAGTACACGCAGACACTATGTTTATTCCAGGAGCAGGATTGGAACCGACAACTTTTAAATCGAAGAACAAAATTTAAATTAATGACATGACAGAAAACCGTTTAGTGTGTTTATTGCCGAACTGTAAGGTTTTAAGAAGACTCCCGGACACTGTCTCACTCTTGGTTCACTTTTATTAACACGTGTCGGTCCCTCTGACCGTCCTCAGTCTGAGGACAGCCTTTTCCGCTCCTCTTATATAAGTTAACGAACTGCTCCCTTACCAGTAATCAGCCAGTCACAACAGTAAAAAATAATACATTCACGATTAGATCCCAATATAAACGTAATATTGCGCATAATTCACTTTACAAATTATTTTGTGAGTTAAAACACATGGACAATGACCAGAAAAATGTGAAGATTATGAACACAATAAGAAGGTAACAACTGTATACAACAGATCTGGCATATTTAGCAAGATAGTGGTCGTCGCTAGAGCGCATGCGCAACAGGTAAGGACATGGGCTGACGCACATGTAATGACACTCCTGACGGGGAATTTCTGTAGAAGGATAACAGAAATGCTATAATTACCATTTAGAAGAGGGGTAATGAGAGTTTGTGTGTTTGGTGTGTTTAAGCCGAAAGAAAAGTGAATGTACCAAAGCGTCCCTCAGGTTTCTGCCACTTCTATAAGTGAATAGAGGTGGACCTTTGAATATTTGGGTCAATTCTGGATCAGTCTTTAAAATGTGCCGCGTTTCATAATAACTGATTTGATCTTGCGGCTCTGGGGTGAATACACCGTGTTAAATATCGCCGAAACACGTCTCATTTTTTTTTTCCTTTTCCTTCAGGTCCCTTGGTTTGCATTACTCCTTCTCTATCCACGGTGGAGAATAGCCTCTCCGTATGAATTTTGCTTTTTATCTCTGTTGACTTTTCTAAAAAGTCCTCTGTGTTTTGACACACCCGTCTAAGACAAAAGAACGGACTTTTAGGAAGAGCCAGTATTCTTATCTGTAGGCTTTTGATAGTGTTGTACTTAAGAGACCACCCCTAATTTCAATCCACATGTTGAGAAAATGTATTTTCGTTTTACTGTCCTCACTTTTGAATTTAAGATTAGGTTTAAATTGATTAGTCAAATTCACAAAGTCTGTTATTTGCTCATGATTACCTGAAAAACACAAAATATATCACCAATGTATCTGAAGTATATCAGAATATCCTTGTGATTGTGGTTGTGTTCAGTCAAATGCTGTATGTACATTATAATATGGAGCAGGTACAGGAAACATATCAGTAACATAGTATAGTACACATGGTATATTTTTATTTATAAGGAGGAGGCCCGGTCTGCTCAGAAGGAACTGAAGGTGAAGCTGAGAAAGGCCAAACAGAGACACGGGAGGAAGCTGGAGGGGAGACTTCGGCAGAATAACATCAGGGAAGTCTGGAGCGGCATGAGAGCCATCACAGGACACAAGCCGACCAGAGGGAGAGGCGTTGACACCTCCACACTGACTGTCACTGAAGACCAGGTGAAGAGAGACAGCTGCTGAGACTCAGGGCTGGCAAAGCTCCAGGGCCTGATGGAGTGAGTCCCAGGGTCTTAAAGAACTGTGCCCCTCAGCTAAGTGGTGTCCTGCACCTGATCTTCAACCTAAGTCTGAGTCTTCAGAGAGTCCCCCTGCTGTGGAAGACATCGTGCCTCGTCCCTGTCCCGAAGACGCCGCACCCCAGCGACCCCAAGGACTACAGGCCTGTGGCACTGACCTCCCACATCATGAAGACTCTGGAACGACTCGTCTTGGAGCAGCTGCGGCCCAGGGTCCAACATCTGCAGGACCCCCTCCAGTTCGCCTACCAGCCTCATCTCGGAGTAGACGACACCATCCTGACCCTTCTCCACAGAGTATACCCCCACCTGGACATGCCGGCTGCCACTGTGAGGGCCATGTTTTTTGACTTCTCCAGTGCCTTTAACACCATCAGGCCGGCTCTGCTGGCTGAGAAGCTGGCGGTGATGCAGGTGGAGGATTCCCTGGTGTCCTGGATTGTGGACTATCTCACTGGAAGACCACAGTATGTACGTTTACAGGGCTGTGTGTCGGACAGAGTGGTCAGCAACACCGGGGCTCCACAAGGGACAGTCCTCTCTCCCTTCCTCTTCACTCTCTACACCACGGACTTCAGCTACTGCAGTGAGACTTGCCACCTTCAGAAGTTTTCTGATGACTCTGCAGTGGTGGGATGCATCAGCGGTGGTGACGAGAGGGAGTACAGGACTGTTGTGGACAACTTTGTCACGTGGAGTGAGAAGAACCACCTTCAACTCAACGTGACCAAGACTAAAGAACTGGTGGTGGACCTGAGGAGGACCAAAGCTGCTTTGACTCCCATCTCCATCCATGGGGTCAGTGTGGACGTGGTGGAGAAACGTGGACGCAGTCTACAAGAAGGGCCAGAGCCGCCTCTATTTCTTGAGGAGGCTGAGGTCCTTTGACATCTGCAGGACGATGCTCAGGATGTTCTACGAGTCTATGGTGGCCAGTGCCATCATGTACGCTGTGGTCTGCTGGGGCAGCAGTCTACGCGTGAGGGACACTAATAGACTCAATAAGATCATCAGGAAGGCTGGCCATGTTGTGGGGGAGGAGCTGGACTCTCTGTCTGTTGTGTCGGACAGGAGGATGTTGGCCAAAATAATGACTATTCTGGACTCTCTCCTCCACCCCCTCCACAATGTGCTGGCCAAACAGAAGAGCTCGTTCAGCCACAGACTGTTACTGCCACGCTGCTCCACTGAGAGACACAGGAAATCTTTCCTGCCGGTCGCCATCAAACTCTTAAACTCCATTCTGTAACCAGTCACAATACTCCAATATTCCATATTCCATTTTGTACATAGATGTAAATAGTGTGGAATTCTTTGATGCTGAGATTTATTTATTTATAGACTATTTTATTTTATTTGTTATGTCTTTTATATTTTTTACTGTTTTTGCACTGTGTGTGACACTTTATATTTATTCTTATTCTTTAAATTTCTATTTAAAATTTATATTCTGTGGTTGTGGGATCTTAGAACGAAGAGAATTTCCCCTCGGGGATCAATAAAAGTGATTCTGATTCTGATTCTGATAAATGTCTTGCTGGGCTGGTGCCGTCTTATTTCCAGCAGCTCATAGAAGTGAGGAGCAGCAGCACTTACAGTCTCCGCTCTCAGGAGCTGCTCCTGCTCTCGGTGCCCAGAGCTCGCACAGAACTTGGGAAAAAGGCTTTTCGCTTTGCTGCAGCTCATTCCTGGAATGAACTCCAGAGGGATTTTAAACTGAAGGACTTGGTATCGTTGAACTCTTTTAAGTCACTTTTAACTGAACTTGAAACAGAACGATCAATTTGTAAATGTTTCACATAGGACTCGTTTTTATGATGCTTTGGTTTGTGTGAAAGTGTGAATATTTTGTGTTGTCTTGTGTCTGTGTTGATGCTGCCTCTTGGCCAGGACACTCTTGAAAAAGAGATTTTTAATCTCAATTAGTTTTTTTATCCTGGTTAAATAAAGGTTAAATAAAAAATAAAAAATAAAAAAACACATGAGGTAGAGTGAGTTTGTGTGGAGTTTGCATGTTATCCATAACTCTTTGTGGTGTAATGTTGTCACGATACAAAAATTTTAAACTTGATTTTAATACTAAGGAATACATTAGATACTCAATACCAATTCCATGATGATAATAAAAAAAATAAAACAAAAACACTTTAGATAATATACTGTGATTTTCAGCATTAAATGGTAGTTTCTTTTATCTTCCCATGTGGCCTTATATCTGTGTACTCCCTCAGGGTCCAGGTAGGTTCTATAGTGGTCTATGGGTGTATACTAGTCTATGTGTCTTATACTTGTTCTGACACAGCTCAAGATCAATCTAAAGATATTCAGGAAAGATTAATTTCTACCGTGTGAATGGCACTTTTTTCAATACCGATACCTGCTCAAATGAGTATCTAGTTTTGATACAAATTTTAGTCGATTAGTATGTGATTTTTTTAAAATCATTTTTTATGCTTTCTTGATACTTTGGACAACCCCTCACCTTTAGGTGAAAACAAGAATGTCTGCCACCTGATTGTCTCCATTAAGGTGTTATTACTTCACTTGGAATGTTCCACAGTATGGGATTAAACTCCCCCTGGTAATTGTTCATACTCTTGATAATAATCTTAGTAATGTGTATGGGTGCACTCTTGGGATGTTTTCTCTCTCTCTCTCTCTCTGATCTCCTGCAGGCTGAGCTCCAGAGCCAACTGCTGCAATTCCATTAGTCTCCTCCGGGCGGCTGAGGCTCCACTGGTCCACTCCATCACTGAACTCCAGGGGAGGCTGCAGGGGAGACAGCGGTTTGATCCATGGGTAAAAACAGCAGGTGAGAGCAGCCACAGAAATGGTGCTAAAAGTGCTTTTTGACATACAATCTGACCCTTAAGTGCACTGTGGAACTTTGCAAACTGGACTGTGAGTCCAAAATTCTGCTACTGTTTATTTGAACATTTTTCCCAGGAATTTGATGCTATTACAGACTTGCTTCTGTGCAGAGACAAATTGAAGACTTGTAATCTTTTTACTTATACACTTTTGTCAAGATGAATTGTGGATTTTTACACTAAGCAATATTTATCCAGACCAAACCAGGACAATACCCAAAATGTGTCAGTGTCTAACTCCATGGTGGCACTACTAGGCCAAGTTACACATCAGATGACCCATGGCAATCATTGTGCATCATGTGTCCAGATCGGGTATCAATACTAAAAAGTCACATTCACAGGATAATAATTAACCTTCCCTGCATATCTTTAGCATGTTCTTGAGCTGTATCAGAACAAGTATAAGACCACATAGACTAGTATACACCCATGGACTACTATTGAACCTACCTGGACCACTGAGGTATTATACAGATGGTCAATTACATAAATAGCCAGATAAAAGTGGGGAAAGAAATGACCTCCAGAAGAAGAAAACAGAGTAAACATGGACTTGTACTATTTGGTACAGTGAATGCCATATTTGTATAGCTCTATCAGAGGAGCCATGAAGTGATATCCTTGATAGCTTAAGAAAATCTAAAAAAAATATAAATATATCCCTAAACCATTGTGTAACTGATAAAAGCTGCTTCCATTTCAGTAAAATTATCCTCAAGAAGGGTCATGAAAGCAATACAGTTACTCTGGGATTTCTAAGGGGGAAGTGACCCTACAGAAATCCCAAATAAGGATAAATTAAATCAGATTTTAGTGGCAAAACTTTTCTCAAATTCTCCATTGAAATGAACGGGATTCACGCTTAACCAGATGTGCACCACAAAGAAAGCGCAGTTTAGTCGCACTTAATTTATACGCCAAAAGTGGGCAGGGCAGAATAAGGTCAATACCGGATTGGTGGCACCGGACAGGCCTGTATCTACAGGGGTGTAAAAGGGTGCATTGCAACTTCAGTTAAAAGGGTTTGCACCCTCATTTCAGATGAATAATCCCACTTAACAGAAGTGTTTGCTCCCATTTGAAACTCCATTGCATCCTCAGTCAGTTTGCTCTGCACCTGGGCCTGCACCTGGGCCGGCACCTGGGCCTGCACCTGGGCCGGCACCTGGGCCGGCACCTGGGCCGGCACTGGGCCGGCACCTGGGCCGCACCTGGGCCGGCACCTGGGCCGGCACCTGGGCCGGCAGTCACCTGGGCCTGCACCTGGGCCTGCACCTGGGCCTGCAGCTGAGCCTGGCACCGGTGGTATGTTGCAGTGACATCGGGTCTATTTTGGATAGAGAGAGAGTGATTTTGTATAGTAAACTCGGTGAATAACCAAGATCTCCCACCCAGAGTGCTTTTATCGAGTCAAGAGAATTTTTTGCGAATAACTGATATCAATCTGATTATAGATTTATGAAATAGACCCTTTGAAAGAAGAAGTGGACAAAAGAAAGCAGAGTCTTCAGGTGAGTTGGGAAATGAGGGAAATTGCTATTACCAAACTGTTAACTTTCAGAGACCTGAAAAAGTGTTGCTTTGGTAATGTCAAATTGCTGTGTGTATGCCAAGATTTGACTTTTTTAAAAAGCTTTTTCTGTAAGAGAAGGAGGGAAGAAATGATCAGTAGCTAATAGCAATATATTTGAAGACCAAAATAACATCTAACTTGAATCCAAATCTTGAGAGATATCTGATATACTGTTCAATGGGTACATTTTAGTTGAGAATTGTATGGATGACTATAACAAGGCTGGAAGAGACACTGGTTTAACAGAATTCATCTCCTGACTAACCAATTGAGAGAGGAGACAGTGAATCTATAGTTTTAGACCAGAGTTAGCAATCAAAATCTTCAAAAGCCTCAAAGGGCCCATATTATGTCCTTTTCTTATCTATGTTATAATGTTTCCTCATCACAAACAAACCTGGAGTTGTATTTTGTTTCATTTACACATGTTTAACATACAAACCCTCCATATTTAGGCTGAGTTTTTCTTTCAAACAGAAAATGGTTCCACCTTGTGGTGTCATGTGGTAATACAGGAAGTGCTCCACTGGGTTTTTAAACTCCATTCACCTTCACTAGAATCATTTGGATAATTTCAGCCCTGGAATCTCTACTGAACCAAAGGTATAAGGAGCTGTTAACTTGAAAACTACTGTTTGATGACGTCACATGGTGGAACAGAGCATTTTGAGCTTTGGAGATGTAGATAGATTAATAATTAAGGTTTACTCAAACATGTGTGAATGAAACAAAACACAACTCCAGGTTTTTGATGAGGTAACAACATTATAACATGACTTGAGGCTCACACAAGTCAATTTAGCGTGATTATGATCTTTAAAGCCTCTGGTGCAGCTCTTTGTACTTTTGAAGAAAGTTACGAAAACATTTACAACTCACTTATTTTCTGTCTTTTGAAACCATCTTGCCACACTGCTGTCCTAGCGCTCTACTAACTGAATTCCGCAATATAAATGTGAATGTATAATTAGTAAATGCTTAACTATAACTACTGAGTATGGCTGCAGGCCAGGTTGGTTCTTTTAGACCCAGGAGAAGTGCCTTATCTGGGGATGACATTCTTCCAGCCTTGGGTCCCATTCATCAGGGAGCACCACAATAGCTGGTCAACCATAAATCTCTGCTGTGAGATAAAGCCGCGCTCTCTTCTCACCAACTACATTCTACTACAAAAATGCATGCACGTCTGTAGAGGTTCATTCAAGATACAACTTGTAAAAGACTCCTGCCTTTTCATCTATATTCTATGGACTACTTGTAAAACTTCTACAACATTCTTAACTCTGGAATGGCATTCTTAACTCTGGAATGATCATAATAAAGTTATGATCAGTAAACAAGACATCATTAAGTTTGAAATGTGGTTTGATCTAATATAACCACTCAGATACATAAGTGATATTAAAGCCTGGTTAGAAAATATGAACAAAGGAACTGTTGTTTATTATTTGTTATGCAGTCGTCCAGGTTTAAATCTGTCAACTGGACAAATCGTTGTAGGATTTGTCCAGCTGACAGATTTAAACTTTGTCTTTAAAACTATAAACGTTTCTTAAAGCTAAACTAGTAAGTAACTTTTTGGATAGAGGGGTCCACCACCAGGTTGTCTCCATGGAGATGTTATTGCTTTTACCATGAAATGCTCCAACGTATGCCGTTAAATGTATCTATATCCATGAAGACAACTAGGTGATGCCACAAGGTCAGAACACTGCAGGTCAGATCTGTGGAGAGGCGACCCGAGTCACAGTAAGAATACGTGTTTTATATGTGTGTGTGTGTGTGTGTGTGTGTGTGTGTGTGTGTGTATGTATGTGTGTGTGTGTATATATATATATATATATATATATATATATATATATATATATATATATATATATATATATATATACATATATATATATATGTGTATATATATACATATACATATATATATACCTATACATATATATATATATATATATATATATATATATATATACATATATATATATATACATATATATATACATATATATATATATATATATATATATATATATATATATATATATATATATATATATATATATATATATAATACATATATATAACTATATATATATATACATATATATATATATACATATATTATTATATATGCCATATATATATATATACATATATATATATATACATATATATATATACATATATATATACATATATATATACAATATATATAACATATATATATATATATATATATATATATATATATATGTAGCAATAAAAATATCTGTAACTGAATAATTCTTCATACGTATGTTTAATGCCATACTGTGGAACACTCCGGACAAGCATAACATGCATAACAATACAGTGTACTTCTATGTGTATCTTGTTTTATGCATTGTTGATTTTATTTATTTTCATGTTGTTTTATTTATTATTTGTTGCTTTATTTATTCTTTTTATTCACATTATTTTGTTATTCTTTTTATGTTGTTTTATTTGTTATTTTATTTATTCTTTATTTATATTGTTCTATTTATTCTTTACTTATGTCATTTTATTTATTCTTAATTTATGTTGTTTTTATTCTTTATTTATGTTATTTTTATTTATTCTTTACTTATATTGTTTTATTTATTCTTATTTGTCTATTTAGTCGTCATGTTGGCATACCTAATATACATAACGCTAAATATTTCCCAACATGTAAAAACTTGAAAATTGAATAGTTTTAACAGATGCTTTTATGGCATCATGGAAGTATACGCTTGTAAACACCGCCCTCTGGTGTTTGTAAAATAGCATCACATGATCCGCAGTACAACTTTCTCTCACACGACCCCAGAAAGAAAGAAGTAGCTGCTCGACACTTCCCCTCTGCCTGTGCGCCTCCGTGCCTCGGCCTGTGCATGCGCGTGTGGCCCGGGTACGTTCCATCTGTCAGCGGTATCCAAGCTCTCCACTCCGGCGCGCACAGCCTAAAACTGCTTCCACCCCTACTTTTCGAACAGGTAATTTCACTTTCTTTGCTTGTTGAATCCGTTCGCTTACTTTCCGTTTAGATTTTTCGTTGTGAAGAGAGTGAGTGAGATAAGGACAGCGTTGGTAGTTGGCCATGCTTCATTCAGTGGGTGGAGAAGGCGCGTCCTTAAAAGCGCATGGACCAACAAGGAAGCGACTCGACGGAGGCTGATGCAATAAAAAAAAAAAAAAGCCACTACTGTTATATTTAAGTACTTGCTTTTTACAAACAAGTATCTCGGAAAAGTGGAATTAATCTTTCTTTAGGCAATTTGGAAGTTTGTTTTTGTTTTTATTCGTGAATTTACCCGTGAGCATGGCGATGTAAAGATGCAGTGTGGAAATGCAAAGGGCTGCAAGATTAATCATAATCAAATCGAAATCGCAATTTGAATGGGCGAATTTCCCCAAACAACAACATGTCTTGTGTTTTTCGGCTTACATCGGCTACTGTTTAGATCTGTACAAGCACGTTCTGTAATACATGTGATTCTTGTATTAGTTTGTCAGATGATAGGCCTTTTTGGTCTTTTTGTCACTTCTTTTGGGCACGTTTAAAATGTGAATCGTTTTGCCCCAATGCAAAATGTGGTATTTGTTATGAATGCACAAAAATGTTCTGCATTATTTAATATTTTGTCTTTCTGTTACTCTTAAAGTTACTCTTACTTGAGTAGTACTTTTCCAAAAAGTGCAACAACAGCTCCACCTAAATTCAGATAAGACTGAAGCTATAGTCTTGGGCCCACAGAAAGAGAAAGTGTCAGCAGTCACCTCCAGTCTCTTTCTCTAAAAGATTCAAATCAGCCTAGAAATCTAGGGTTAATAATGGACTCAGACTTGAACTTTGACAGCCACATCAAGTCAATAACATTTACAGCCTTTTACCATCTAAAAAACATTGCAAAATATAATAATGATAATAATGATGATGATGATGATGATGATATGCTGTGTAAACCAGCCTTTGCGAGACTTATCCATGCATTTGTCTCCAGTAGGTTAGACTACTGTAACGGCCTGCTCACTTGCCCCTCCAGTACTTGCAAAATGCTGCTGTTTTTGTCCTGACTTGAACCAGGAAGTACAAGCAGATAAATCTTGTGCTCAGGAGTCTGCACTGGCTTCCAGTGATTCAGAGAGTAGATTTTAAAGCAGCTCTGCTTGTGTGCAAGTCTCTCCATGGTCTTGCAACAAAGTAGATCTCTGACATGTTAGTGCCTCATGAACCGCCTCGCACTCTGAAGACTTCAGGGACCCGCCTCCTGCTGGTGCCCAGAGTCAGGACTAAACATGGACAATCAGTGTCTCAGTTTCATGCATCTAAAACCTAGAATAGTCTTGGAACCGTTTTGAGCCTGGATTCAAACACTGTGAGGTGGTACTTTGTGTGTTTATGAAGGAGCCACAGTGCGGCGTCTGGTCTGTGACCTGCGTGTTTATGAAGGAGTGATGGCGTTGGTGGAATAACGGGACTATTACAGAAGTCTGGAGGAACATGTGGCTGTTCTGGACCTGCTCTGCTTCAGGGAAATACAGAACGTTTCTTCAGGAAAGAAAAGTTTTGATTTGCATCTGAGGTGACTGTGAGCACTGTTCTGACACAGGGCTATGTTTAAGAGGACATTTGTGACACATGAGGCTGTATTATAAGTGCACCCACTCTACTTTAAAACGTTTAAAAAAAATCTTTTGCACAGTTGGGTTGATTGAAGTATTAGTTACTTTTTGACATAATTTTAGATGCATTTTAGATCACACTTTTATATAAAACTTAAAATAGTATTTTTCATTTATACTTTTTACTTTTACTTAGTGCATTTTTGGCTAGTAACTATATTGTGTACATTTTAGCATACACTGGTTATTTATATCCACATATTCCATCACATTTTGATGTATTTTTATCATAAGGTGAATGAATGAGCTCTAGCAGTGTGGCATATGCCGCGTTCCCAGTGGCTTACAGCACCTGACGGAACTTGTTTGAGGTTGACTCATGTGTCGCGAGGGGAAAAGGAGAGACTCATGGTTAAGTTTAGAAGGAGCTAGCATCCAGGCTAATAAGGCAAGCAGAGTTTTTTTGTATAGCACAATTCATACACAAAGTAATTCAAAGTGCTTTATAGAATAAGAAAGACAATCACAATACAAACAAATCAACATAAATAATAATCATAAACTAATAATACAGATGATAATGACATTTGGCAATACTATATCATTTGTACTTTTATGATATCTGTGTAAACATATAGCCTCATCTTCGCTCCTCAATTTCCATTAAAAGTAGAAAAAAATGCGAAATATTAGTGATGCTGATATTAGTGGAATTTAGACAATGGAATGCAATTTACATCACTTCTTTTATATTACCATGTGGCATTATATATTTTTATGTTATTTGTTTATTTGATTTCCACAGTGCATGTTAATGAACAGGCATGATTCAACATGAATGTAAATATACCGGATTATAGCTAGAGGCTAATTTCCATTCATGGTCGAAAGGGCTGGGGTTACAAAAGGGTCAAAATAAACACTGTACACTGCACTCATTGCACATTACACTCATTGCACAGTTCCCATTATTGCACCATACAAAATACTGCACACTCCATTCATTGCACAATCACCACTATTTCAGTCAGTTTGACCTATTCAAGAGAATTACATTTTACACCCACCCCCTTCATATTTTACCCATACATGCAAATATGTCTCTATAGAAAAGTTAAGTCACATTGCCACTATAGATGAGTGCATGTTTGGTTTGACCAAAGAACTGTATGTGGGACATTCTCCCAGGGCTACTATTCTGCTGGTTTCCACCTTGGACAGACATCATATTCTGAACAAAGGTGGTCCGTCTAAGGGGGATCAGCAGGTCACCCCTGGTGGTAGCACGTGCGGTCCTTGCTAAATTGTCTTTATATTTAATGTAGTCCTTTAAAGGTGGTGGTGCGAGGGAGTGTAGGACCTTATAAATTAGGCAAGCTCTTTTAAGGTTGACCATGTTGTTAAAGTCCAATAGTCTATGCTTTTTCAGAACATGACAGTGGTGGTGGGAAATGGGTTTTTTATAGAGGTTTTCAATGGTTTGGCAATGGTTTAACTACTTGGCAAGAGACCAAGTAGTTAAACAATAGTCTTTATGAGAGGTAATCATATCTGTGTTAATCCCTCAGCCGTCCGGGTATGCTCCATCACCAAGAGATAGTATGTATGTATGGGAGCTCAGGGAGGACAGAAACCTCCCGTGGAGCAGAAGGGCAAAGGCTCGCTTGATCTTGATGTTCAGTATGAATACAGACCGTGAAAGTGGGGCCTCGAGATCCTTCTGACTTTTTGGGTTTTAAGATGGAGGTGTCAGAAAAGTTACCAGAGGGATAACTGGCTTGTGGCGGCCAAGCGATCATAGCGATGCCGCTTTTTGATCCTTTAATGTTTGCTCTTCCTATCATTGTGAAGCATAATTCTCCAAGCATTGGATTATTCACCCACTAACAGGGAACGTGAGCTGGGATTAGACGAGACATGGGCAAACGACGGCTCTTTGGGTTTATTAAGGCGACCCACCAAACGTGACCAAATTATGTTAAAATAGGTAAGGGTAAACCTTGTTCAAAGTTTTTCTGCCGTGTTGATTTAACAGAAATTTTATAAATTAATTATTTATTTAATTCATGCAGTTGAAAAACAATTTGTACAATGAGCCTTGCATATTCATGCTTTGTTACAGGCCATGTTACAGGCCAAATCTCTCATGCAGTATATACATATATACATCCTGGCCCGGCCCCTCTGTCAAATTTTAGAACCCATTGTGGCCCCTGTGTCAAAAGGTTTGCCCACCCCTGGATTAAACCGTCGTGAGACAGGTTAGTTTTACCCTTCTGATGATGTGTTGTTGCAATACTATTCCTGCTCTTTACGAGAGGAACCACAGGTTCAGACATTTGGTGAATGTGCTTGGTTGGAGCCAATGGGGCTACACTCCTCTCTGTGGGATTATGACTGAACGCCTCTGAGTCAGAATCCCACCCTAAGCATGATGATACCGTATCATTTTTAATTAATGATTTTTATTTCTTCTTTTAATCTTGGTTTTAAGTTTTTAACCGAAACATGGCTTGACAAAAACACAGGTAATGCAATTCTAGTGGAATCAACTCAACTTCAAATTTGAATCTGAAACACGAGTCAACAAAAAGGGTGGAGGTGCGTGTGTTTTTTAGAGATAATGTAGTTACTCACAGTTTGTCATTTGGGGTGTTTTCATCTTTTGAGGATGTTTCCTTTACAATGGAGCTAAAACAATCCCCCGCCATACTCCATTTAGTCATATACAAACCTCCCCGCATTGTCTAAGTTTTATTGATGATTTTACTGAGATGCTTTCAGTCGTATACACAATCTTTGATGGTTAAGTCCTTACAGGTGATTTTAATGTACATGTGGATAATGTGTTTGACAGAAACGCTAAAGAGTTCTGCTCTGACCTTGAAACCTCTGGGCTGACTCAGCATGTCAGCGAGCCCTCCCACAACAGAGGGAACACTCTGGACCTGCTCGTTACAAAAGTAAAGTAAATATTTGAAAATGTCAATGTGGTGGATGTTGCTCTATCTGATCATTTTTGTGTCTTATTTTACATGTCTGTTATTTCAAAACCAGCAACTGGTCCTGCAGTTGTTAGAAGGAGACACATAAATGATAACATACTGTAGGTGCACTGTTCATGGAAATGATACACTTTGAAAATGCCTCATGTTCTAATGTTGATGACTCGTTGAACCCTGACTTTGAATGTTCTGGACACCATTTGCCCATTGAAGGTTAAAATGATTAAAGATAAGCAGAAAGCCCTGTAAGCTTTTCCTAAAGAAGAACAGTCTTGATGCCACAATACTGAACAATTACCGACCCATCTCAAAGCAGCTGTTTCTAGACAAAGTCCTTGAAAAAGTAGTTTACTAACTGCTTATTAACTTTGTCCAAATGAACAACTCCTTTTGATGTTTCTTCATCAGGTTTCAGACCCCACCACAGCACTGAGACTGACAAATGACATCTGCTTGAACACTGATGCAGGCAAAGTTTCAGCCTTGATCCTGTTAGATATAGACTTCGATATTAGTCATGCAATTTTTGGCTTATTCTTTAATATCTAAAATGAGCAAAGAAATGTATACCAATCAGGGAGTGAAACAGTAGCATTCTTAACTGAACAGTAGCCCACTTTGCTCTGGTAATAACCTATACTTTATAAGAACTTGAAGTTAGTTTGTAAATTCTCTTTATATCTCAACTCGGTGTATTCCCTCTTCCATACAGGCAATGGTACCTTTTAAAAGATCGATTTTAAAAACGATATGCAGATTACTTTTTATAACCTCGATCTACAAAGGAAATCCACATTATTTTGTTGTATTGGCAATTTTGTGATACTGCAATATTAAAATAGGGCTTTTTTTCTTTTTATTGAACAAATTTAAATTTAGAAAGTCACACATTTAAGCCTTGTTTTTTTCCAGTGTATCAGTTATAATATGCTCAGGATGGCTTTAGAGTCACTTTGAACATTAGAATGTGTGTGTAGTGCATTTAGACTGGGGCACCAGGGGCATCGAGTTTACATGCAAAGTCTATGGTGGTCGCATGTCTAGGCCATCCTACCTTTCCTGCTTCGTGTTGTCAACTGTCTGCGTTGCACCAGAGGTGACTATGCTTCAGTGATGGAGCGACGGCATTAAGAAGGACATCGGCCACAAACTAAGATGCCATTGACTGGTTAATGACTAAAGAACTAAAGGACTACAGTCCGTCTGTGTGATGTGTAGTTCCTGGTGTAGTACAGTGTCACGTGAGTCGCAATGACCTTTCTTGGCCTTATCCTGAGACTTTAACCTCTCTCCAGCCAGGACAGGGGGGAGGGTCAGGATAGAGGGGAGGGCCAGAACAGGGAGAGGGACAGGACGGGTGCAGTATACATGGGCCAGTCTATATTTGGTTCTGTCCGACACACTGGGCCTACACCATCACACAGCATTGACCTACATTCACTTTGATTGCTGCCAAGTATTTTGTCTAGGTTAGGCATGGGACAAGATCTCGTGCCACAAGATCCTGCAAGATAATATAGTTTGAAGATTGGCTGCGCATGTGGAAAATTATCTTTTCCCTCATTTGTTTGCATTTGGTTTGGACAAAAAAGGTTAAGCGCTGGTAAGTTTGACCCTATACACAAGCTGTAGTTTAAAAAAGCAGGGTAAAAAGGTCAATAAAATAAAATAAAATAGATACAAAATTGTGAACTGAACCACAAAATGTATTTACAGTAAACGGTGACAAGGCGTTTTGTGGTTGCTTCAATCTAGTGATTTTTAGTCTTGCAGTACAAGCACTGTGTTTTCTCAAGTCTGAATGACCCCTGTACTTGTGTTCTGGTAATAACGCCAAAATCAACGGGCAAATGCCTCATTGAAAATCGAGGTGTAGTTTATCAAGTATATTTTTCAGTTGCGAACATTATTTTAAGCTAGACAATATGAAATACTTATCCCATGGTGACAAGCATGTTTAAAACAGGATTAAAGCCACAAGAATGCGTAATTAATATTCTTTAAGGTTGATAACCGAATGGAAATGTCAAACTAATATTTTGCTTTCTCTCTAATTATTAGTGTTTCATTTCATTTAGTGTCCAGTGGAGCCTGGTCCTGAAGGTCGCTCGGCCTCAGGACGTGTGAATGGGTTTATCGTTGTTCTTTATGACCTCACATGGTCGTGTGTGTGCTCCATGATGTTACACCACAGAAGCAGGTGGGCTTTGGGTTCTCTGACATGTGACAACAGACAACACAAACGTCTCTGATTTATGGGCTATGTTGTTTGTCTGTTGTAAAGAATATATTATATTCTTCCCCATACATCAATTATTCAGGAACTGTTTCCGTATAATTTGACAAACTATATTGAACTTGGAGGGAAATTACTTTTTCTCTAGAGTAGTCAAAAATGTATATTCAAATTTGAATTAATACTAAAACTAGTATCAAACTACATTCTCATTCAAACAAGTATCAACATTCAGTACTAAAAACTAGGGATGGTCCAATATTTTTAAGCCAGTACTGATATTTGATATTTGTCCTTCTATTGAAGCTGATGATGGACATTTGCC
The DNA here is from genome assembly GCA_019594935.1 of Periophthalmus modestus. NCBI lineage: Eukaryota > Metazoa > Chordata > Actinopteri > Gobiiformes > Gobiidae > Periophthalmus > Periophthalmus modestus. The sequence goes on from JAIEZT010000016.1 coordinate 8,856,720, forward strand.
GATATTAAGCTTTCATAGTATAGACCTAATTCATGTTAAGTTATAGTAAAGTTTAGAAATTAACTTTAAGTTCTTGTAAAAATAATAAGGCATTTGTCTAGGATATAAATTCATATTTTCACTCATTTGCTCTGTTCAAGAAGAGAGTTCCGAAAAAAAAAAAAAAGACAATTCATTGCACTGAGAACTAGGAATAACACAAGGGCACACAGAGACTGAGGCCAGAAAAAATATCAGCGCCAAAAATCAGCAAAATTTTCAATATTGGACGAATACTGACATCTGGGGAAGTCCTCTGATATCACCAATGTCGGATATACCATCACTACTAAAAACACATAAATGGGACAACATTTTTCCTGAATAGTTTCAGAATGGTATATGACATATTTTTCATAAATGTGTTTTTATCATCATTGTGACATTTGTATTCAGCCTATTCCACATTTGATTGATATCAAATTGGAAATGTTAGTACTGTGACAAAACTGTGTGAGCCTGTCTCTTCTATATTGATAGAAGATGGCACTAGTCATGGTTGATCACACCAAGTATGGCTAAACAGAGGAGGCAAAATCATTATTATTACAGCAGTATTAAGACAAGCAGAGAGGGTTTTTTACAAAGTAAGTATTTGTTCTTGTGCCCTTCAGAGCTGGAGAGTGGAGGGGCAATGTAAGAATGTAACCGGAGGTAAACTTGGTGCATTCATTGTGCATGTGACTTAGTGGGATTCTATGGTCTTCTTGGCACTGTTTGATCAGCAGGTGTTCTGTGCTCTCATTGGCTGAGAGGAGGGCAGGGCTGTTGCTTGTTTTAGCTGGACTCCTCTATCAGTCTATCAGAGAGCCAGTGCCTCTGTGGTCACTGTCCACCCCCCACTATCCCATCACGTTTGAGGGATTGTTTTGTTGGTACAGTCTGGTGGTGTGTACTTTGTTATACTGCACTGTCTTTTTAAAAATGTGTATAACATCAGCAAGAGTTGGGCTGCAGTTGTCCAGATGGTATATAACATAAATAACCTATTTATTAAGCAGAGTAACATTTAAATTGTACTAGGGCAGATTTAACTTAATTGCAACTAATCAATTACTGAAATGACAAATATTCCATGTTTGGCGTTTGTATATCATTCAGATAACTAAGTTAGTAATCAAATGAGTCGAGGGAAGAGGTTCTGTTTCATTCGTACTATTTAATCTATGATTCATAGAACTGTGGTTACATTCACACCTTAGGTGGCTAACTCGTATGGAATATTTGGCACAGATATGTATTCTACGCTGCCCCAGTCTGTGTGTGCCCATGTCATTCCAATTTTGTCCTCGGAGCTTTAGATTTGTCTTTTTGAACTGACTGGTCATAGAAGGGCAGTTAGGCTAAAAGTGTGGCTGTACGTTTACACAATCATGAAAACATTATATCCCAGGATTTTGTTATTAAGTAATTTGTGAGCTTCACCATAACTTACCATACATTTAAAATCAAGAGCCAAGCCTACAGAATCTCAATATTAGGGAAATGTGGGTTTTTGGACAGAGCAGCAAGACAAGTATTGCATATTGGTCGACTTTGCGGCAAAGGGAATATCATATAGGATGATACTGGGAGTGTCTCATCTTAGTAGTTAATAGTTCCCCATCACCATTCTAATTGAAACACTCCTTTGTTATGGATTGGTAGGCCTGTCACGATAACAAAATTTTAAGTGTGACATAGTCAGTTTGACAGATCTGGCAGTTCTATCATGCCTACTGCTGCGTGGTAGTCTCTGGAGAAGAGAGTCCCATGTGTAAACGGCCCCTCGTCTCTGATGGTCCGCGCGCCCTGCTCTCTAATTCAATAAGCTCATATCCATCTTTTGTAATTGCGCTCCTCTGTTGCTACTAATTTGCCCCTGTCTCAGACCATGACATGGTTTTCCCTTTTACAGTGATCAGAAATTGCAGACTTTAGGTTCTTCATTTTATTTCTTAAATCTTGTTAGCCATGTGGTTGTTTTCTTCTCGCATTCCTGACAAACGCAAAAGCACTACAGCCGAAATATGTCAGGCAAATAAGCTATTTAGCCTTTTAGTAAATATATAGCAGAATTAAGCAAGAAGTTACTTTTTCAACCCTCAGTAGCTCAAATCTTTTCATATAACATCAAGTAACAAAATCAAATCCCCACTATTTTAAAGAAAATACACCTACAATACATATTGAGTCCAAAAATATATTGTCTCTGCTTTCATATATATGACAAGTCGATATAGTGATTATGGTGACAGGCCTATGGATGGGAGGTTGGGTAAATCAAGTTGTACCTGATTGAGAACATAAAGGAAGTTCACGCAGAACACTATGTCTCATATTGTGGTGCCGGAGGTGCGTTTTGAGCACCCAAACAATGCCGCTAATGAAGTTGTGGAAAGTGAGCAGTGCTATAGAGAGGGGCTCGTCATCACAGCTGCTGGGGGGCTGACCAGGGCTATTTGTGTAGGGACACCTGAATGGTCTGCTTTGAGGTGGGGAGAGCACGTGGCACCAGCCCCTCTTACACCCACACATGCTAACTCCCAGTGGTGTAGTTCAGGCCAAGTATAATACACAAAAGGGAAGAGGGTTGGAACTAAAGTAGAGAGAGAGAGAAGAATAGAGAGAAAGACTGACTGAAGTTTATTGACTGTATTGGTAAGTACAAGACCTTTATATAGTTGTGTGTTCTATGTTTGCTAAACCTGAGGATTGTTGAGTAGGGCTGGGCAGTTAAGAGATCATAAATGAGTCATGTCTAATTATCAATCGGGGTTTTTTTGAACTGAGAGGTCCAAAGCCAGTCTTCTGTCAATAAAATCATTTGGAGCAGAGTTCAGGCTTGGGAGGAAGAAATATGTAAATTTTTTGGGTTAAATGACACTGATTAAAAGTCTGTATTGTTTTTGTTCATGAAATTGATATTAAGCCATTTTAATTTTGTTTTTAAAAATGCTAAATAAAACAAAATCAGAAATCGAGATTGATCTATATGAGGAAAAAAAACATTTATTCAGTCCAGCGTACAATTTTGGCAGCAGTATTTGTACTTAAATGAAAGTACAGTTATTTGGCTAATCAGTTACTCAAGTACACATTTTCAGTACTCTTTCCAACACTGGGTACAGTTCCTTTTAAATGTAATGACATCCTTGCTTTTATTTTCCACAGGTAACTTGTCTACATAGCTCTTTGCACCAGAAGGAGAGCCAGGATGATTCTGACAACCCTGAAGAACATCGGGAAGCAGTTGCTGCGTGTGAAGGTGGTGGACTGTAACACAGAGGAGTCGCGGCTCTCCCGATGCCTCAACACGTTTGACCTGGTGGCCCTGGGCGTGGGCAGTACCCTGGGGGCAGGGGTGTATGTATTAGCAGGAGCAGTGGCCAGGGACAGCTCCGGACCTGCCATCGTCCTGTCCTTCCTCATTGCTGCTCTGGCCTCTGTGCTGGCCGGACTGTGCTACGCAGAGTTCGGAGCACGAGTCCCCAAAACGGGCTCAGCGTATTTGTACAGCTATGTGACCGTGGGAGAGCTGTGGGCCTTCATCACTGGCTGGAATCTCATCCTCTCCTATGTGATTGGTAAGACAGTGAAGACAAGGGAATTAGGGAGCTAAATCTGTGTTTTGAGAACGGGGTATGATGGAGTACAATGTGATGTACAATTTCTTTGTATCGATATTTATAATCAGGCTGCAGCTAGCGATAAGCTTTTAATCGATTAGTTGTTTAGATTGTGAAAGGCCTGTGAGATTTTCACTTAATTTGACACAGAATAATCTCAAGAGATGCTGCTCAAGGACATCATAATGGAAGACAAAATTGTTTTTTCATCAAAAACACAACTTTTTTCACAGCACATGGCAGCTGTTGGAGCCTGTGTTTTGTCCAAATAACTATTATTACATGACTTAAATAGCTGACTGTTATTTCAATAATTGATTCATTGCAATTAACTTTAATTAAAGAATCAACCCTACTTTTATTGAAAATATTGTCAGTGTGTAGTACGTTACCCATTTTGTAAACTACAAATACATTTCATGTTTATAATATAATAGGAAAAAAGTACAAGTACAAAAAAAAATGTAAACCTGGATACCAAAGCTCCCCACATCAACACAGATAATAACACCTGTCTTCTGTATACTGTCTCTTCCCTCTTTGTTGACCACATTCTATCCTCTTCCTCGCAGGCACCTCCAGCGTGGCACGGGCCTGGAGTGCCACATTCGATAAGCTGATTGGACATCACATTGAGGACTTCTGCAGACAGTACATGAGCATGAACCATCCGGGAGTGTTAGCAGAGTACCCTGACATGTTTGCTGTCTTCATCATCCTCACACTAACAGGTTCATACTTTACACAACAGCATAAGATTAGGAGCGAAATATTTCATTAGCACATAACAAATTAGAGGGACAATCTGTAGAGGGACAAGTCCATTCACGGTAAGAATCCATGTTTTTGAATGTATTTTTAATAACAAAAATGCCTGCCAGGTATTAAAACAAACTAAAAGTTGGTCTGAATAAAGTATCTATTCAAATAAGTCATTGGAAGACCAGATGTACCTCATTGGACTATAACTGAATAAATGAAAGAAAGATAGAGTTAAATGCTGTACTTTCCAGGCAAACCAATAACATCTCAAATGAGAAAAGCAGGTTGCAATGCTCCCATTGAGTAGTTGGTGTGCAATACATTACAAAATTTCCCCAATTCTCTTCTTCCCAATCCTATCACACACATTTTCTCTTACTCTTGATATGACTTTACAGGGCTGCTTGCATTCGGAGTGAAGGAGTCGGCCTTGGTAAACAAAGTCTTCACCTGTGTCAACGTGCTAGTGCTGCTGTTTGTCATCATCGCAGGTCTGGTCAAAGGAGACCTGAAAAACTGGAGGATCAACCCGGAAGAAATTCTCAATAGGACCAGCCACAACTTCAGTTCAAAGTAGGTTCAACTGGAGTCTCCTGATACGCAGTATGAACTACATGTACCTCAGCAAGTTTTGCATTGTACATTCAAAGCTTTCTAAGGGTTTTCTGCACTTGAATCCATGGCAATATAAATGCTGATATTTTTTTTACCACATGTCCAGCATACACCTTACTTAAATAAGGAACAGTGGAAAAACAGCACCTGCTGGAGTGGATAGAGCTCGGCATAAACATACATGTTTGTAAAGCTTCAAGAAGAGCTACCAAATTCACCTGACTCAAATGTTTACTCCACTCATCTGCCTTTTAAGAATAAATCTGATGCTGCTAATGAAATATATATATTATATATATAATATTTATGTTATACTCTACTGTTCCCAGCAGAGGGCATCAGACACCTAATTAAACATTCAAAATGACTGCACACATTTCATGTAACACACACTGCGCACATTTCATGACTGTACACATTTCATGTGAGCACAAGTCTCTCCCAGGAACTCTGTTTATGTGTATATGTGTATGTGTGCAGTATTTCCAGCGTGGTGGCCACAGAGAAGAACCTGGGTCAGGGGGGCTTTATGCCTTTTGGACTACAGGGAGTGTTGTCTGGAGCTGCCACCTGCTTCTATGCCTTTGTGGGCTTCGACTGCATAGCTACCACAGGTACACGGGAATGGTGTTTCTGCATGCATGTCCTGCTCAGACTTCAAATATAATAGTAGTTTTGACTAGTTTAGATTTTTATTTTTTATTTTTTCAAAATGACCGACATTACATGACACTTCTCACTAGTTTCATGGGTGAATATTAGAAGCAAAATCTTAGAACACAGAACCCTTGAATTATCATCGTGCTTTTGCACTCTAATGTTGTATTCAATAGCCATGATTTTTTATATGATTTTTTTGTTTTTCTTGTTTCTATTGCATAAATATGGCTTTCAGTCTGAATTTCATGACCATACACAAGAATTGAGTTTGTGCCAATGAAAACTCATATGTGTCAGGTTATTTAATTTATTAATTTATTAATTTTTGTTACCAGTAACAAGAGTACATATTATTATCAACATGGTATTTTCCCTTTCTATTGCCGTTAAGGGGAGGAGGTGAAGAACCCTCAGAGGGCCATTCCCATTGGGATAGTAGCTTCTCTCCTCATCTGTTTCGTGGCTTATTTTGGCGTATCGGCTGCCCTCACTGTGATGATGCCCTACTACTTGCTGGACAAGAACAGCCCTCTGCCTGTCGCCTTCAAGTATGTGGGCTGGGAGGGGGCTACATATGCTGTGGCTATAGGCTCTCTCTGCGCACTGTCCACCAGGTAAGCATATGTTACACTACTCAGCATGAGAGGTGACAGACTAAAAAATATTCACTCCTAGACTATAGGGCATAATTATACTACTGCTGCACTCCAGGCAACTGGGAACTGGGTTATTCCGAATGACCCTGTATGTAAACAACATGACTAATGCTAAACCAAGGCTGATTGTAAATGTTCTATGAAGGTGTCTAATATGTTTAATAAGAAAATATTGTTAACAAATCTTTACATGGTTAATGTGGTGGTGAACCACTCAGAGTCACATGGATTTTTTTTTCAAGTCGGAGGTGAGAAATATCCCAGTTACCAGTTGCCTCGATAAGTGACTTCTTGATTTAGCAAGATATACCAGCTAATGAATCAGCTTAGTCTAGCCAGTGATAAATCGATTATATTGGTTGACCAGTATATCGCTCGGCTAATATATCAGGCAATATTTTCATGTTTAGTGCATCTGCCTAAAATCTCCAACACAGCTGATTTTGTTTTGGTTGGCCTGCTGACACACAAAACTTTATTTTTACACTTTAATGTGTGGAGATAACTGCACAAACATGACTACACAGCTCTCTCATAGGTCTGTGGTAAAAAAGGGGCTGTGGGTGAGTTTGCATTTTAATTGCACAATTTGGGGAAAATATTCAAAATTGGCCCTATGTATTGGCCCCCAAAAATATCAGCAGAGCTTATCGGCCTTCAGTTGCTCTTCTAAACAATCTGCATCGGCCATGAGAAAAATACATATATTTCGTTTCCTAGGTCTAACTTTTGCTAGTTAATATAATTATGTTTTAAATCTAAACATTTTATTAACGTTTGCATGGAACTTAATTAATTGTAGCTTGTAGTATCTGACAGATTTTTTATTTTTTTTTTATGACTGTGTTATTATGACAAAGTCGTTTATTTGTGATTTTTGTAAAATTGTTCATGTACTTTTTTTTCATTTTCTTAAACACAAAGGTGCATTTTTGTTAGCTCTTCTTTTGATCATTTTATCATTGAGTTTCCTTTAGTAGTACAATTTCAAAACAACAGTATAAATATTATGATGCACTAATGTGCATGTGGTGTGTCTGTCTCTCCCTCACTAGTCTACTAGGCTCTATGTTCCCAATGCCCCGCGTGATCTGGGCCATGGCAGAGGATGGCCTACTCTTCAAATGTCTGGCTAAAATCAGCACACGCACCAAAACCCCCCTAACAGCCACAGTGGCCTCTGGTGTGGTGGCAGGTGAGGCTGGCTCTGAACCACTAACACACAGGGAGGCCTGTGCCCCTGTACCTCTGCTGGAGCACAAGGACTCAGCACCCAGTCACAATCTATTCTGGGGGTCTATTCTATACAATATGCTATGAAAAATATTACCATTAGAATTTCTATTGTGAACAAAAAGAAAAAACAATATCTTTTTCTTATTTTGTAGTAGGGATGGGACGATATACAATAATATTGTTAATCGCGATAAAAACAGTCCGCACTATATCGTTCGTGGCATTTTTTTAATAATCATGATCATCGCACATGATTATAATCGTCTTTACGGCACCAGACTGACTCATGTTTCTGGTTTCAATACAACGTTTAGATCAGGGGTCCCCAAACTACGGGGATACGGCCCGCCTCCACATTTGGTCCGGCCCCCTGAACAATTCCAGAGATCATTTTGATTTTTTTTTCATATATGTGTATTTGTATTCGATAATAAAGTTGGACTTTTGCAATAAAATGTTTCTTAGTTATGAACTATTTTCATTATTAACTACTGGACCCCTGGTTTAGATGCTAATTTTGGTGTTTGCCCACAAGGGGGGGCCTCTGTCACAGCTATGACACTTGTTGCATCTGTGCCTGTTCTGGTGGCAGTCTGGTGGTGAAAAAAGCTGCGGATCCGAGGGCAAAACACAAGCATCTTGCACGCGCATGTACGAGACAAACATCCTGCATTGTCTGACACACTGAGCTGAAAATATTCATCGTAAGTGTGACAAACTATTGAATTTAGATTGTCGTGTGCAGTTCGTTTTATAGAAATACACAATACACAATATATATTTACCTACAATCATGTCAGTAGCAGAATAAACCACGCTCACTGATGAACAGCATCCAATCCATCAGAAAATAAGCTCCTCTCCTCCTGAGTCCACAGCTGTCTTCACTCTGACACGAACCGCTCTGGGTCAGAGACGCCTCTAGTTTAACTTGTACAAACATCCACAGTGTCCTCGATCACGTACTTCCTTTGTTTTGTCCGTTTTGTCCGTTTTATCATGTTTAGAAGCAAAGCAACAGTGCCTAGAATGCTCTCGCATTAACACGGTTCATTTACGTACTCGGTAAGATCCCTCTGTTTACGGAAAAGCTCGGCATGTCACACACGTGCTCTGCTGCTCATTGGCTGTAAGGAGAAAACGTCACTAAACGTGTGTGATTGGTTGATTCTACATGGGGGAGAGTGGGGTGTAAACTTTGTGGGTCAGAAGCTAACACATGTGTTTAGCACTGAGAAACAAAGGCCGTGTCCCAATTCGTCACATGCACTGTTCCATGTACTGTTCGAAAAGCAGGTCGAAGTACCGCCTGACTTAAATGCGCCTTAAGGGCACTTTGGTGAATTTTAAGTTTCTTATGCATGAAATCGACCAGAAGAAGAAGAAATGCAAAAAAGTGACGGAGCAGATTTCGCGTGTGGAATACTTTCCTGCAGCAGATTGGACATGGAGGAACTTATTTTTTGGACATGATTTCTTCAGTGGGTTATATTCTCTGGACCTGTAGGAACGAATGAGACCAACTTTGTGGAATATGTTGATCAGAATATGTTGAGCCTCAAAGGTGAGTGAGGTCGAAATCCGCATTTTTGGCAGGTGAAAACTGTTTGCATATACGAAAAGACGAGCGCTGTAGCTTTCATTTGATGTGTAGATTGTTTGCGTGGGTGACGCAGAAGTACATGTATATTCCTGTAGAATTGTAAAGTAGGCCCGGGCCGTCAGAACGTTAACAAATTAATAATTATGGCAATAATATCGTCAATCGCCATTTATTTTGGTCACGATAATCGTGAGTCTAAATTTTATATCGTCCCATCCCTATTTTGTAGTCATAAAGTACTCGGCGCCTTAGGTGTGGCATATTGTTTGTTGTAGTTCTACAAAGTAGATATTCCTAAAATTCAGAGTAGACCAGACTGCAATGGGTTGCACCAGTTATTGACCATGTGTGAATGCCACTGAGTCCCTGTGAGCCCAGAGTTGATGACATATTCCAGCCTATGTAAATGTGTGCCTCCTCCTTCCTGTGCGGCTCAGCCTCCTTGGCTCCATGTTTCCTCTGCCTCGCATTATCTTTGCTATGGCTCGTGACGGCCTGCTCTTCTCGCTCTTGTCGCGGGTCAGCGAGAGGAAGACCCCCATCATCGCTACCATGGTGGCTGGGCTGTTGTCTGGTAGGTGGCTGAAGATGAGGCCAAACAGTGCCCTCTTGTGGAAGGAGGATGGTACAAAGTTTATCTTTGTTGTCAATGTTGTGTTATTATTTCACTAGTAAGGACCACTCCAAAACAATAGTATATAATGAAAATATTTCTTGATAGATGATAGGGACAGATGTGGTGGCTGAGTAGAGAATCAGGATGGGGGCTCTGTCTCAGGTGGTTGTCCCAGCTGATTCAGACTGCCTTTAGCTTTAGCGTCTGGTCAGAGGTGAGGGCAGAGTGAAAGAATAATGCTTTTTTTCTTTTAGTTGTCAGTTAAAACAGTAATTTAAGTGTGTTCTATATAATATAATTTGCATTTATAATGAGAGAGGACACATAAGAAGGATGTGATGAGGATCTGTCAGGTGCATTGGAGCCCTGATGTGTATGTGTTCAAAAATATGGCCCGTGGCAAAATGTTCTTGATTAAACAATATCTGTTCTCTGCAGCGGTGATGGCTTTCCTATTCGACCTGAAGGACCTGGTGGACCTGATGTCCATTGGCACTCTGCTGGCATACACACTGGTGGCTGCCTGTGTGCTGGTGCTCAGGTATGTGAAGCTACACTACATGGCCTTACACATGTTGGTGAATGAAAAGATGCTAAATTGTCTGCTTTTGACCTTGTAACAGCATTATAATTTAGTTTTTCAATTTAAAACAAACAATTATTGCAAATCCCTATGTTTCCATCTTATTGAACTCACAGATTTCTGTCAAATTTTGTATTCTCCAGCTAATGAATAAGGCTTTAAATAGTAAGTTTAATGAACCAGGTCAAGTGTATTCCTCCAAAGTCTGAAATTTCCAAACGATGAATATTATATTATTAAAGATAAAGATTTAAAAATATCCAAGCTTATGATTTTGATTTACGACCAATTCTGTCATGATGTGTGTACAAATAAATTATTCAATTGACTGCTTAGACCTAGCTGGAGTTGTATTTGCAGGTTTCATGGTTTTATATTTCTTTAATTTCCGTAACTGCAAATACATTGACTATAGATGCGCTTCATCAGTAAAAGTCCCATTTCTGTACATTGTATGTCACCAGGTACCAACCTGAGCAGCCCAGTTTGGCGTATGAGATGGCCAATACGCAGGAGGAGGTGGACGGAGTGGAGTCTATGATGGAGAGCACCGCAGACATATTGCCTAGCGACGGCCTCACACTCAAGGTCCTGCTCTCCCCTCCCAACCATGAGCCTTCCCGTCAGTCTGGATCTGTGGTCAACATCTGCACGAGTCTGCTAGGTCAATATCACAACACAAACATGCATTGTACAATTTGGATGGACTATCTGATTAGTTAGTTAATTATTTTCAATACAAAAACAACATGGTATGTAGGGAAGGGACTAATGATTATTTTGACCAAAATAATCGCGATTAATGATATTATCATGATAGTTATTAAACCAAGGTTTACAGTCACTAAAACATCAATTACTGTAAATTTCGGAGTATTGAGCGCATCTGAATATAGGCCGCACCAGCTGAATTTGAAAAGAAAATACATTTTGTACATGTATAAGCCACACTTTAATATGTTACATTTTCTGTGTAAATATCTCATGTTGTAACATGAGATATTTATACAGCAATACGGTAAATTATAGGTATTCAGATTAATTCATGGCTGTTGTAAAACCATGCACCGCTTCTAGCAAGTTGCGCAATCACTGTGCAAAATGCTATTCAGCTAGCACTAACATAGCGATCATTATTCATACAAATCCAAACTAACATAAACTACATTCAGTAGTTTATTTCAAATGGTATGTTGCTTACAATGAATATTTTTGGCTCAAGTTTGTCAAACAATGATGGTTGTCTTGTAAATGTGCATGTAAGTTACTCGTGTTTGCCCTCAGAGCCAAGACTTTTTTTTCAGCAGGCTCTGCAGATTGATGGCTCATCGCCTTGTTGGTCTTGTTTTTCAAAGTCATAATAATTCCACACATCTGACTTCACCTTCTTGAGTAGAAGATATAAATGACATCTATTGTCTGCCCAGTAGCCGTGAGCCATAGGCACAGAGGCTAACAAGTTTTGTTGTTATGATAGAGGGCCCCCTTGTGGGCAAACACCAGAACTAACATCTAAACATTGCATTGAAACCGGAAACATGAGGCAGTCTGGTGCCGTGAAGGTGATTATAATCGTGTGCTATGATCACGATTGTTAAGAAATACCATGAACAATTAATTGTGGACCTTTTTGATTCCGATTAGCGATGTTATATATCGTCCCATCCCTAATAGTATGTCCTGACATTTGCACAATATACTGCAATCAAATCGAATTTCAGTTGGTGCAATTTTTAAGTCACTAAGGCTCCAGTTATTTAGACAGTAGTTTAAACTTCACTCCTGGAGTGAGTTGTTTACATGTGCATGTTGAACCAAATGTTATTTTTTAAACATATATTGCAAATCAAAAATCGTAATATATATATTTTTTTCTTCAAATTTGTGCAGCCCTACTACATAACATGGTTTGTAGACATAACAAGACAAAGACAAGTGGGGACTAAGTGCCAGTAACAGTTGTGTGTGCTGTCGTGGAGTATTTCTAACATTGTGAGGACTAAAAGTTGTATACACACTCCGATCATGGAGACCTACTTTCTGAGATGGCAGACAAAATTAATAATTCATAAATACAGAAGTTAGATTAGAGAATACAAAAAATATGAAATATCTTACATAATAAATATAAGAATTATTATAATGCATGGAAAGCTAAATGGTAGCGACTGCTTTTTTTCATTTTCATTTGTTGGTGTCTCCTCCTGCAGGCGTATTGGTGTGCGTCTTTGGGATTGTGGCGGTTCAAGGGGGAGTAGCTCACTGGTCTCTAGTTCTCCTCTGCACCATCGTCATCATCTGCCTCATCATCACTTTCATCGTCTGGAGGCAGCCACAGAGTAAAGCAAAAGTGTCCTTCAAGGTAAAGAAAGCAACTCTCCCATTTGTGTGTTGTACTGGATTTGTTTTCTGCTTAGGGACTGTCCTGTCAATTAAAACTGAACGACTTTCACAGCCCTATGATCCAGTATTTTAGGATCTGAAGCTTAAAGTTTAATGTATTCTAAAAATGTACATGAATAATTTTAATAATACTATTTTGAATATGTTTAAGTCACCTGCTTGCCTTATGACAATGTTCTTTTGTCTGGAATATTACCATTATGGTATAAAATATAAATCTTCAATTAAATTCTAGGTGTTTTTTATTGCCCAAAAAATACTTGGTTTAATGGTGTTGTCTCCATGGAGATTGCTTTTTCTATGCCATTCTGTGGAAAATTCCATGCAAAAGAACAAAATCTCTGCAGAGAATAGGTTTTAGACTCTCCACCTAAAAATGTACATAGTGCTTCTTATGAACGTCTATGAAGTTCAATAGTCCCGCCCACGGCAATGCTCACTCTTGGTCCAGAAGTAAATTTTCCATTCAAAAAACGTAAATATTAAGACTTTAAAGACGTGGCGAAGACTAGCCAGCACATGTCCCTTGCATAGTTGTTTTTAATCCAAGAATACATTTAAAACCTAAAATTTGGCTAAATGTTTTATCTTACAGGTTTTATGCAGTTTCAGAAACAGATTTCAATAAAATTTCTAGATCTTGTGGTCATTAGTTAAAACGTACCCGATTAGCCCCGAACACGCTTTGAAACCCATTTTCTTTTTTTCTTTTTCTTTTTTAATCTATGGAAAAAATGAATGGGATATGTACTTCTTGCGTTCGGGTGAGTTGATGTGCCCATCAAGCTGACATCCAAGCGCACTGCACACGCTCTGATTCACAAATATGTGTGCTTGTTTTAGCTTGTTGCTTGCTAAATAGTCAGGTGCAGAGAGCCAGTAAATTTAAGAACAGAAAGTTTAAAAACAGGGCTATAAACAAGGACTAGGAAATGATTAAGGTTAGGATTTGGTTGTTAGGAACAGTGTTAGAAAGTTGGTACCGTCCCTTGGCCCAAGTAACTTAGAATTACACTACAGTACACACTTATAATGCTTTAATGTGACATTAAGCTATAATGCACACTTATGTTGAAAAAATGTCAAATATTGAATAAATTCAGATCAACTCAGGTATATATTTCGATGAGCTAGCTTTTTTTTTTAACCAAAGCTCATGTTCCGGCATATCAGATTGGTAGAACACCAGAACCAGGTGGTAAAGGGCCGCAGTTAAGCTGATATTGTTACAACCCTATTGTCATTGTATCCTCTATATGGCCAGCCACTCTCTACTGTGTGTTCCCATTATTTATTCTGTTTATCATCAAAAATAAGTTGCTGTTGCTGTTGGATTTAAATGTTTATGTTGCAGTGCAAAAACAAAACAAAACAAACGCAAAAAATGATTTCTTCTTTCAGGTGCCACTATTACCATTTGTGCCAGTAGCCAGCATGTTCATTAATGTGTACCTCATGATGCAGCTGGACAAAGGGACGTGGATACGCTTTGCTATATGGATGGCCATAGGTAATATTTTCTTCACCACTTTCTTCACCAAACAGAACGGGCTCTGGAGGTCACACTTGTGCTTTCCCTCTAGGTTTAGTCATCTACTTTGGCTATGGCCTTCGGAACAGCACCGAAGCAGCACTGTCTAAGTCAGACTCATGTGGACTGTCCAGTGCGATAACAGGAGAGGCCATGTCTGCAGAGAAGGAAGTCTTCCTGCATGACTCCCCCAGTGGCCCCGGAGAGGATGATGAAGAATCCTAATCAATGGTATCAGCGTCACAAATATCATATTGGTCACAAATTTTCTATGAACAAACATTGGTATAGTTGTTTTTTTTTTTTTCTTTTTAAAGGGCTACTATTGAATATTTAAAACTAACTTGAATGTTCTTCTCATACCTAAAGGATTGGCATTTAATTTTTGCACTTTTTTTAAATTGGACTATATGAACAAAAGCACACTTTTTATAAAACATGTTTTATTTATTGTGAAAAGTTGTTTTGAATTCATTACCCACATCTATCTTGGGTGTCTTTGTATTTGGTCCATGTATTTAGGTTTTAGTTGTTCCTAAAACCATTTAAAAAAATATTTTAGCTTCATCTGCTGTGAGGTTCTGTATCCAAGAGTATCTTTTTATGATCATTCTCATGAGCATGCATATCCCTTATGCAGCCTGTTTACTTCCGCGAGTAGACATTTGAACTTGTGTTACTGATGTGTGGATACTGCACAGTATTTTAATTTCCCAAACACTGGGTCACCACCATTGATCTATTAAAATAAATGCATAGGGTATTGCTAGCTTAGGGCTGTGGAGTTGGATTAGTGGCCATTCATTGGAAAAAAAAATCCCCCCTGCCCAGAAAGGATTATTTTCATAGAGTGCAATGTAATCACAAACTGCTTGTGCTCAGGGCACCTACAACTTTCATGGCCGAATTTTGTGTCAATTAAAAAAAAACAACGCTTTTTATTTGTTTGATTCGGCTATGCTCTATGTCTGCTCTAGCTAAGCTCAAACGCTGATTGGTTAGAGTGCTCACGTGATGCGACATGATCGAGCATGTGAGCAATGTGAACAAGTCCAACTGTTGCGAATGAGCCACAGTTTAGAACATGGTTCAGAAGCTCCTGGAAGCATAAATATTAGAATTTATAATTTGTAATTTATTTATTATTCCCTTTTCTCTTTCGCGCTCGCTCCACTCCCATTGTGCAAAGTTTTATGTGGGGTAGCTGCATGGTTCATGGGCAGGACAGGACCAGATGTATTCAGTCACTAAAGGCTAAAGTCACGACTTGCATCATTGAGTGCGGCCCATTGACTTCATTGTGCGGCCATGTTTAGACCTCGGGACTTGGTCACCGTTAACAAACAAAATGGCAGCTTTTCTTCATTTATATTAGCCAGATATTTTACAAAACATTTAAATTATTATATGAAATGGCCTAATGCTGACAACCTAGAGCTTGGTACACGATACTAGACAATAGACACTACACTTGTATTCTGGATGTAACTTGACCATATCAGGACACTCATGAAAAAGAGTCTGGTACTCTCATTGTGCTTTCCCTGTATAAATAAAGATAAAGGAAAATAAATATGTTAAGATTAGGCATTCACAGAATGCAGGACCTGATGCACAGATGCATTTCTGCCATGCAGGTTTTCTGTTATGTTGAAACATTTTGAACCAAAGAAAATGAGCTCCTTTTCTACAGAAAATCTTTATTTAAGTGTCAAGTGCCTGAAGCAGAATGAGAATATGTATATATGATACAATATGCTGTAATGTCTATAATGTATTGTTTGTAGATATGCCTCTTGAAATATGCATGCCATCAAACTAGCTTTGCCGTTGTCTGATTCAGTGAATTTTCTTTTCAGAAGAAAACAATAGTGGAAGCTCTCATCACATTGTAGAGTAAAAAAGAACCAGCCTAGAGTAATACATCATTCATGTAAATGGAGATGAAATATTGTTTTTATCCTTGTAAAAAATATATATGTTTTTAAATGTTTCTTTTGTGCACATCTGCAGCTTCCTGTAAATAAATTTTATTTGCGTAGTGATAAGCTGACTTGATCTGAATATATATACAAAAATCTGACAGAGTAAACTGTTCCTTGCTGGTCCAGACCTGGCTCCTCCTCTCCTTCACTCTCCTCCCATTTGGACTGTGGTTGTGGATGGAAATAGGTAACCACAATTAAAGTTGAGGCTGCAGTGAAACCTATGCCTACAGAAGATGTTAATAGAGTCTGATGGTTTTAAAGTTTGTTACTGACTTTTTGCTGTTACTGGAGCTGATGCCATTTTCAACTGTAAAAATGTTTCTCTATTGCTTTGTTATGGGACCCAATATTCACAATTATTGTACTGTAACTTTTAAAAAATAACTGGACAATGGTGTTAAAATTACTCACAAAATTACAACAAGGCCAGCTGAGAATCACACCTCTATTATGTTTGTTACATGCTTCAGACTGGATTTCCAAATACTTGTCAGCTTGTTTCTATTGCTATAAATGCCATTGTAAATAAACCTCTTGTGTCATATTCAGTTGTCCATGTCTCTTGTGATTCATCACATCTCAGCAACAGACCCAAGTAAAGCCTAAATGGCATAATAAAAATATAGGCTAATACATCACTTTCTGTTAACAATATTTCCCCATGTTATTTATTTTCATCCTCAGTGATGGGAAGAATGCTACTATTGAATGTATTTAGTTACAGAATACCAGATACCAGCTTCACAATATATGGCATATTCAGTGTAGCATACTGTATTCTGAAATAAGAGCAGTGGCATATTTTCATTTCTTACCAATTCAGTTTGAAGTATGAAGTAATTAGTCATTTGTTTTAAAATACAAAAATTAATAATTAAATGCAGTAGGTTTTCTTTTTGTTTTTTGTTTTTCTAATTTTATTAAAAAAATATCAACAAATTTTAAAACATTTTCATTATCCATGCAATAATCCCCAAATTCACATAATATAAAATAATACATGTTTGTGCGTGTTTTTTTTTCCTTGTTCAAATTCAAATTCCTGTTACTGGCATACTGTGATGATGACTTTTGAATCCTAGAAGCCCACTGTACAAAGGTCTAGTTTGAAGAATTTCGTGGTCCTTGACAAGTTCTCCCTCCATGACAACAAGCAGGTGACGCAACCAGGCCAATTTACAGGAGAGATCTGTGGAGAGGCGACCCCACTCACAGAATGCATTTGTAATTAATATTACTTTCTGTATCTGTAGATATCCGATATTAACCAATATCAGAGTAGGGACAGAAAAGGTTATTCATTTCTTTAAAACAAAGTTAACTTATTACAAAAGAGATCCAATAGATAGATATCCAATGCAACAGTTATTTCTCCCTCACATCAGACTGAACAGCTTTGGATGAAGAAACATTCAAACATTATGAGACGTTCAAGGACAAAATCAGCCTGTAAATCATCTTATTACATCCAGTTGAAGGCCCAACCAGGATATTGACTTCACCGATATCAAGGAACCGATACCCAATCTGGCTAATTTTCCAGTACACAAGTATCAGTATTGGTACATGCCTAGTAACTAGATCAGATATAATGTGAATGTGTATTAAAAATATATGTCTGCGTATTTTATTTGCAGAGTAAAAGTGCTGGCCAAAATATGAGCAGCTAAAAATAAATTAACTTAAACCTTAATCTCAAGTGCCTGTCAGTCTTGAAGGTTACAATCAAATGAACAACTTACTTGGAAATGTCACTGCTCAAAAATCTCAATATGAAAGCTTTTATTTTCTGTCAACACACTGTTTGGAAACATGTCTCACTGCAAACACACCACTACAGGCACTTTAAAATGGAAGCACACCCTATCTGCTGTCAGAGCAATTACACTTTACACACGCAACTTACCCACTGTATATTGCATTTATTCCATTTTTCTATGAGAGGGTTTGCCTCTCCACAGATCTGGCCTGGAACTTGACCTGATCATGTAATATTTGCTTGTCTACATGGAGATTAATAAGTGAATGCCATACTGTGGGACTTTCTAAAGCAATAACATCTCGGTGGAAAGAGAAACAGGTGCCAGACCCTCCACAAGAAAAGTTACAACGTGTCCCTTTAAACTCTATTTGCCAAGGTAAGTTATTGAGAATGTTTTCATACAGTATGTGAAATACTTAAAAAGGGGAACACAGAGGCAGGAGCAGCAACAGTGCAGTTTACAGACGATGCAATAAAATAGTACTAGTAAAAGTAATAGTCAAAGTAATATATAAAAAATAATAATGCATTGGTGATATACGGATGTCAATCCGACCACTGTAAATCACTCACAAACCAAACTGGGATTTCATGGTTTTGTACATTACACTGACTTTAACCTTAACCAAAGCCTCTGCTTTTACTATCACTGATTTGAACCTAAACCCTAACTTTAGTTTAAACCATATCAGAAACTGAAACCATTTGAGTGGTCTAATAAGTATTACCTGATTTTTGTCCCCATAAGGCAGGTCCAAATACTGTGTGTGTGTGTGTGTGTGTGTGTGTGTGTGTGTGTGTGTGTGTGTGTGTGTGTGTGTGTGTGTGTGTGTGTGTGTGTGTGTGTGTGTGTGTGTGTGTGTGTGTGTGTGTGTGTGTGTGTGTGTGTGTGTGTGTGTGTGTGTGTGTGTGTGTGTGTGTGTGTGTGTGTGTGTACAGATTAGATTAGATTTAGTCCCCACAGTGTGATAAATACCATATTGTTTTACATTCAGTTTCTGGACACTGATCCTAACCTTAACCATAATCACTACTTCCCTAAACTTAACCTAAACTCTAACCTAAATGAACCAACATCCAGACTTTAAAACATGTTGCTGATAAAATAAGAAATAATTTCTGTCACTGGCTGCTACTGTGCCATAAGACCAGGGCCGCCCCAGCCTATAAGCAGACTAAGCAACTGCTTTGGGTCACGAGGCCTGCAGAGGGCCCCCAAGAGCCCATACATTTACACTGGAAATAATATAATGTATCAAGTTTTATTGGAAACAGGGCTTGTGTGTTTACAGCAGCCTAAATATCCCCCACTTACATTTGTTTTATATCTATGGTAGCAAAATATCTGCTGCTGCCTATATTTGTTTTTGAGCCGGCATAGGTGAGGGCGACTATGTGTTAATACCAGTGCATGGACCCTTTATACTGTAAATGTAAGCCCACTGTCGCCAACTGGAACACATTCAAATCCACCAGAAACTTGTCTAAATTTTCAAAAATCTTGGGTTCGATTGAACCCTAGGGGTTCGGTGAGTCAGTCTCAGGGGTTTGGCGGAGGTCAAGACAAGCTCCTAGTAGGGACTAGGTCACCAACTCATGACTCATGATGAGACGCCCCGCTTGGCCATCACTGGCTGCAGGTGATCACGCTACACTGCTTGGCCAATCTGTGCTGCAGCGAATTTAGTGACTCAGTAGTCAACTTGTGACTGTCGTGATGGTTTGTCATGTCATTTCTTTCTTAACTCTATAGCGTCAGATGCTGTCACCGCCAATACTGCAAGCGTCTCCAGACGCCGGCCGTGTGCCAATTCGACAAATGCATCCTTCGATGTGTCTATCAAAGGTTTTGTTCTTTGAACACAGTGATGTTAATGCGCGATTCATTTTGGGGCACCAGTAAAACATACCTATGAATATGAAAAAAAAAAATAATAATCATATTTTATTTTCAATATAGAAGGGTTTGGTGAATGTGCATATGAAACTGGTGGGGTTCAGTATCTCCAACAAGTTTAAGGTTATGTTTAGGCCCACATTAAAAATAAAATAATGCACAGGCCTGTGTCCAACCAGAAAATTTAATAAAAATGAATGAATGAATAAATGAATGAATAAATATAAAAATACATATTTTTATATAAATGAATAAATGAATGGATAAATGAATGATGAATAAATAAATAAATAAGACTTGTGAGTCTTTAACCATATTTTGAAGGTGTACCCTCATTTGAGGTTTGAGTGCTCAGGAAATTTCTGTATTAATCAATTGCCAAATGCATAACATTTCTTCTTAAATTATAATGGCCAATCTTCTGACTCATTCTCTATGTATTCTCAAGTCTATTTAAGACTATTAGATGGTTGAAAGTCAGTATGTTAATCGTAATCGAATATGTCATAGAAGGAGATGTATAAATGTCTTCATATGAAAAAGTGTTGCTCATGATATCCTTTATTCTTCCTGCATTATTATCTGAATGTGCATGTACAAGGAAAGCAAATAACAGTGCTGTGACACCAACATAGTGTTTTTAATATTTTTTTTTTATTAGATTTTTGTATGAAAAAAACATTAATAATAGAAAGGTAACAGTGGAAAACCTTTAGCTCCAATATAAATCAATTGCATTCATATTTGAGCTAATTGTTCCATCTAATTAATCAGCTAAAGTTTAACTACTCACACCTCACAGCAAGAAGGTTCCAAGTTAGACTCTCGGAACTTCCTTTTCAGTAAGGTACACTAAATACTACAGGTGGTTTAAGTACCACGGGAGAACCTCCACCACCTCCTCTTCTTCAGTCTGTCGATGGTCTCCTGGAGTTCCTGGTTCTGTCTCGTCAGAGCAGAGTTAGTCTCCTCTGAGGAGGTCAGAGCCTCGGAAGCTCCTTAACCTTTTCTTGCAGGACGTTTCTCTTTTGCTCCTCAGAACGCTGCAGAGCACTCAGCTCATCTCTGTGCTGCACCTTGAGCTTCTCCACTTCCTGGCTGATGTCCTGCACTTTCTGTGTCAGCTGATCTCTTTGTTCCAGAGCAGAGGCGTAAGCAGCTTGACACTTGTCGATCACAACCTTATATGCGAGTGTCTCAGTTTGGTAACTCTGGTTTAAGGCTTGTGTCGTTGCCTTCTGCTCTCGGATGATCTGCCTCTGCTCTTTCTCTCTGGAGCGCAGAACTTCAGCAGAGCGTTTCTCCTCACTGAGAGCGGACCGAAGCTCTGCCACAGTAGACTCCAAACCCACCTTCTCATCCTGCAGGGTTTGAAGTTTGACCTGGGCCTGTCTTTGGTTTTTCTGCTCCTCTGTCAGGGCAGATTTTAGGCAGGTCATGTCTGTGGTCAGCCGCTGATTCTCTCTCTCCAACAGGTCCAACTTTTCCTGGAGCTCTCTGACAGAGATCTTCTCCGCCGTTAGAGCAGATTGTAGAGTGGACCCCTCCATCTTCAGGACGTTGTTGACAGACTCTAGCAGCTCCAACTGGCCTAGAGCCTTTGTAGCGGCTCTCTTCTCCTGTGTCAGGGCATGTTTCAGCCCAGACACTTCTGCCATCAGCTCCTGCTTTTCTGTTTCCAGAATGCTCTGAGCTGCTGCAGAGGCCTGTTCCTTCTCAGTCATGGAGGACTGCAGTTCGGCTACAAGACTCACCAGGCCCTGCTTCTCCACCTTTTCCTTTTCCAGGTCCTGTGCAAGAGCGGTGATCTGATCTCTTAGTTCTTTCTCTAGGAGGTCCTTCCTGGAGATGGTATCCAGGAGTTCCTGGACTTTTCCCTCGGCCTTACGGTTGACTTGGGCGAGCTGTCCTCGAAGGAAAGAGTTGGCGGTGGCCTGGCATTTGATATCCTCCTGCACCTCCGCCCTGGCTTCCTCCATCTTTTTGCCTAAAGCAGTGGCCCTCTCCTTTTTGAGACGTTGTGCCTGCTTCTGGAGATTTTCTGCATAGGCACGACTGCGGTCATACTGCTCCTGATAGGCAGCGATGGTTTCCTCTTTTTCCTCCTGCTCCTGTTTTAGTTGTGCTTTCAGCATTTTTATTTGTTTTAGCAGATCATCCCGGGAGGCCTGGTTCTCCTCCTGTTCCTGAACCTGAGGGACCTCAGTGAGGACCTGCTGAAGATTGTCCTCATTATTTGTCTGGCCATTCGTCTCTCGGAGCAGGGCTCTCCTTTGCTTTCTTCGCTCTTTGCGATTCAGCAAAGTGGCCTCAGGATTTTGCTCCTTCATCTCAAAGTTTTTCTCAAGTTTGTTGGCCATCTGCTTGCTGTAAAGCACTGTAGATGTAGAAGTTCTACGTATATTGATAAAGTTAATTCGCTTGCTCGTTTGCCGGCTCACTTATTAGCTCGCTTGTGCATTCACCAAAGTCTAGATATGTTATGATCTGATGTACGGAGTAAACTTCACACTCAAGTACTAACTCAGTGTTCAAAGCAAAGAGAGATCTTTATGACATCACAGTTCTAAATCTATATGACATCACAACACCAAAACATTCTATTGCCATAGTTACCGACATTAGTTACGACATTACCTACAAACTGCATAACGCACGGCTCCAAGTTGTTTAATGTGCATCAAAGTTAAATGTCTCACCTGTGAATCCAAAATAGCCTGTTCTCTGTCTGTAAATGCCTACAATTTTTATTTTTTTTTTACATAAACCTAGTCCTTACACTCTAGAGTCAGAACAGCTGAGCATTTGTTTACCCGTTGCCATGGTGACGGCAGCAGAGATATAGGATGTGATTTAAACAGCAGAACCCACGGCTCCCTGTCGTTTAATGAGCACAAATACATCAATTGTGACCAGTTCAACATATGAATATTTTCGGACAGTGATGGAGTTTGAAATGATGGACTTGCCTTGCTTTAAGTAGCAAAAGAAAAATACATTACACAACACAATATTCTAATATATAATATGCATTCTTAATTGCCAGTCATGAGATGGCATTAACAGTGCCATCAGAGCACTTTTTTTTTATCCTTTCACCAGCTACTGTCAGATATGTCTATTTTCAACCTTGCAAAATATAGTAGTCACAGTAGTAGTACTGTAGTAGTAGTAGTAGTAGTAGTGCCTGGACACTACTCGCAGTCACGGCTGCATGATACACGGTTAGATTACAGACTTTTCTTTAAGTGAGTGCAAATGACATGAGAGAGGCACAAGGTGAGGTCTCCGCGCGCATTTCTGAACTGGTCATCAAAACAAAACTTTCTCAGATTTTTGTTTAGACATCTCTCAAACGGGATACTATCTCAAAGGCAACAGCAGAAGTCACTGATTTGCAGTAAATATTCATTATTATTGTAGTCTGATGGACGTCTTGACGTGATAGGTGATGGGTGTGTGTGTACAAATGTGTAAAAACAATAAATAGCATAAATACAATAAGTTCATTATTGGAATACATAAGGTTAAAAATTAAAATCATTTTCACTGTGGTAGTATCAAAAAAGGTCATGTCTTTGTGAGAAGGTATGCATGTAGTTTGCTGTGAGTTCATGCATTGTATTGGTTTTGTTCTTTGAACACAGTGATGTTAATGCACGGTTCATTTTTGGCACCAGTAAAACATACCTATGTCTTGAATATGAAACAAAAATCATATTTTATTTTCAATAAAGAAGGGTTCTAGTGAATGTGCAGATGAAACTGGTGGGGTTCAGTACCTCCAACAAGGTTAAGAACCACTGACCTAGACACTTAAAGCTGACTCACTTTGCACCTGTAAATGACAAAACTGTCCAAGAGATCATCACCAGTCTGAGTTCATCTACATGCTGCCTCCAGTAGGTTAGACTACTGTAACTGGCCTGGCCTGCTCACTGGCCAGGACTTTGACAATGTTTAAATACAGGCTTATAACAGTTCTGTTTAGCTGTGCATATGACTGAAAGGTTTTTATTCTGAATTATGTTACTGTACAAACCACTAGATGTGTATTTTATGTCACTGTGAACTGAATGAGAAACAAAACAAAAGAAAACAGCCAACATAAACTATCTAAACTATTAGACAGCAAGACTCAAAGGGGCTTGGGGGTAGACTGAAAAAGAAAATACATTACTTTATGTGCAAAATTCAGAATAACAAGCTATCAGATCAAAAACATGGTCACTGATTAGTACCTGATTAGTGAGGGCCTTGGTTGAATGCTGACACTGGGAGAAGATGGGTAACTTCTAGATGCTCCTCAATGTCCCATAGATGTCTGCAAAATAATAAACCCATGTTGAAATTCCATTGTATCAAAAATCAGTTTAACTTATTTTAACACTTACTATGCCCCTGTAGTCTTGATCTGCCAAGAAACTGGTGATGGTGAAGGTGCTGCATATATATATATATATGTTGTACTTTTCTACCGTATGGCACTAAAAGCACTTTATATCAAGCATCACATTCACTCTGAGCTCGACACAAATACACTCAAACTGGGGTCTGGTGTCTCACTGAGGAGCGAATAGAAATAAATGTTAAGATAATGTACAAAACGTTATTGCATTTGAAAATTATAAAGACAAATTTAAATGTCAATTACCAGGGACATATTGTGGACACATATACAATACTCATGAGGCTTCCGTTTCAAGTGGTTACAGGATGCTGTTCTGAACCAGGGCTACAAGCAGAGATTAAATTGGTAAAGAAAATGATTTAATACCTGTAGTGTGATTCAGCAACCATAATATTACGTTTTATTTGTTTGGATGCTGAATGACGTTGGAGAGCTAAAAGATTGCAGAAGGTGGCTGGGCAGACACAGATATGCAGGGACAAAAAGCTGATGAGAAGGTGACTTTGGAGAAGTTTGCCCCTGAAGTTGGTGGTGGTAGGCTAGGGCATCGACTGGGCAGAGTGATGTTTTTCAGGCTTTTGGTGGAGAGATGAGAAGGCGCAAAATGGCTGCTTGTCCCTGTAGATCTTGATGGTAGGCTCGGACTGAAGCGGTTATTTTGATGGAGATCTAAATTAATTAAAATTAAATTTAGCTTTCTTTTTCTTGGAGGTCATCGGCTCCTCTTCTGGCTCCTCACTTGGCCTTTTCCCCTTTGCAGAAAAGCTCCCCAAAGGCTCATTTTCACTAGCTTGTGGGTCTACTTTTGAGCAACGTGCCTGATGCGTTATATGTGATACATCATCACGGAGGACAAGAGCAGATCTAGTATAGATATAATATACTTGCCATTATATCAAATGGATTTCTGTGGCAATATATCTGCGGACAAGCTTCGTAGCGTGTCATGAGGGACGGGCGATTTTGAGCAATGAAAAATAAGAAAATATGATTTTATTTTAATATTTCAAGAATACAGTAATCTTCCAATTTAAACTACAATTTTAAAAAGAACTAACACAAATAAAATACAATTCAATTTAATATTTTAATTTATTTTCCCAAGCCACTCAGAGCATAAGGATGAAAGAGCCGCACGAGGCCCCGGCACAACAGACTCCTTTGCCCACCCACACCCCCGTCGACTCTCCTCCCTCATGGTGTTGTCATGATAGTAAAACTTCAAACTTGATTCAAATACTAAGGAGTAGATTTCATACTAATACCGATTCCAACACCACAGTGATCATTAAAAAACACTCACAATAAATTGCATTATGTTCAATCGTAGTATTTTCTATTCCCATGTGGTCTTATATCTGTGTAATCCCTCAGTTGTTGGTTCCACAGTGGTCGTAAACTAGTGTGGTCTCATACTTGTTCTGGTACAGCTCAAGACCATTCTAAAGCTATTCAGGAAAGATTCGTTTCTATCATGTGAATGTGACAGTTTTAGTATTGATACCTGCACAAATGAGTATCTGCTTACTAGTTTTAGGATCTATCAGTATTTGAGTTTTGATACTTTTGACCCTAATACCTCATAATTATACAAAAAACAGACTCCAACAAACTTTTTTTTTTTGCTTGTTTAATGCTAGTCAAAGTTAAAGATGCCTGTCTGTAAAGGTTCTCTGCTTCTTGTTGTTGGACCTCTGAGGTTGGTGAGAAGTGTGAGATGAAGACTTCCTCTGATGTAAGATCCTCTCTGCTTCTACAGCCTGAACAACATATCAGATGTTTTCATCCTCAGACAGATGCTCCCACTGTGGAGAACACAAGACACATATCATAATATCATTTCATGCATTTTTGGTCCCTCCAAATTTTGCAACCAATGAATTTTGAAAGTGGGACTAAACACCTAAACTCCACCCACAACCACATTTCAAACAGAGCTGGGGGTATAAGGAACAGGTGTGACAGGAGTCCACACTTCAAACCTCACCCCTGCAGCCAGGTGTTTGTAATCAAACACACCTGGCATAAGTGTTTAGTTCCACTTTAAAGGCTCTGTACCTGATTTTTTTTTCATGTATTAGAGCAAAATTCATATGGATATATTGTTTAAGCAGCTCTTGAGGTCAAAATAAGTCTGCTGTCTACCTATCTATCTGAATCTAATTATAAAGCATTATATTGTCTGTTAATCAGGAAGTACACAGTTCACATGCTAGTTGTTGTTACATTAACTGTGATGGCAAAACTCTGCTCTGGTCTCTGAGAGTTGTGAAAAGTGTGTATAAAACATCCTGGTGAATAATTAGGATGTTCAGAATGCATAAAGTAAGTGAGGAATAACTTTGGATCGCTGCAAACTGTTTCAAATGAACTAGTTCTGTTTTTTTTTTTACGTTTTAGGACAGTGAAAATCAGGTGCTACGCCTTTAGCATTTGTCTTTGTATGATTTACTCACCACATGACGTTTTAAATAAGGATCTTTAGTACTTTGAATAATTTTACATTAGCATGTTAGTATTAACAAAGGCGTTTTATATGAAGAACATAAAAAAGACTTGTTTCAGACTTACTCTTTTTTGCAGCACAGTGTCCAGCACCCTCGTGTTCTTGGTGCGGAGTTCAGTCTTGACCCTCTCCCACTGCTGATGTTTGAACACAGAAGGCTGTGAGGACCTCAGCGACAGAAGTGGGATCCATAGATCCAGGAGCAGGGGCTTGAACATAGGAGTTCTGCCCACATGAGCTGTGACCACATTAGCCCCACCCATAGGAGCAAGGGCTGGGCGCTTGGATCCAGGAGCAGGGGTGACCCGGTTGGGGACAGTCGAGGGGCCCACAGAGTTAAGGGCTTCAAACATAGGTGTAGAGGCCTCAGACACAGGAGTGAATCCCCTTGGCACAGGAGTGGGAGCCGGGCACTTTGACCAAGGACCCTCGTTGTCAGTAAGTTTGAGTTTTTTCGACCCTTGACAACCGGAGTCCAGTAGAATGGACTGGGGAGGAGGGGCCTCAAACATAAAATTTGTGGGCTCCAACACAGTATCAGGGGTCTCAACCAAAAAGTTAGGGTCCTCAAACATAAAGTCAAGGACCTCAAACCTAGGGGTCTCAAAAACAGGAGGAGGGTCCATGGACACAGAAGTGGGGTCCACAGATACAGGAGCAAGTTCCGTGGACACAGGAGTGAGGGCCAGGGCGCTTGGATCCAGGACTCTCATCTTCAGTAAGTTTGCATATTCTCGACCCTTGATGACCAGAGTCTGTCATTGTGGACACAGGAGCAAGGTCCATGGACAACCAGGCCTCTCTGTCCATGGGAGGCTCGGGGTCCTCAGAGAAGGAGAGGGGGGTGTTTGATTGGAGGCGTCTCTACCTCCAAAACAGGTTGAGAGGGTTCAGTCTCTATGGTGACCTCCTCAGGCTCAGAGCCCTGTTGGAGATGGAGAAATGGAAGAGAGGTTAGTACATCAGAGACTACTATGTGTTCAGCCTCTACTAATATGTTTTTTGTTTTTTCAAGATGCATTAACATTTACACTTCAACTGAGACTAAACCCAGACCAGGACTAAACCAAGTACCAATACCATACTTATACTGTACAACAATGCTACTACCACTAATGCTTTTGATGTTTCATTCAATTTGTAAACACTTCAGAATCATTTTGGGGTTTTTTTTAACAAAATATTGCAACTTTGTGAAAAAGCTACTTCTGCTACTTCTGCTAGCTACCGCTACAAATTCTACTATTAACATTACTACTCTGAATTTAACATTAAATAATAATAAAGTATCAGTCAAATTTATGAATTTATTTATGCATTATTCATTCTTTTCACACTCCACAGCTGCCCTGGAGCAATCTGCGCCACCAGCCCCATCCAACCACCACCAACATTCACATATTAGCCACATTTACACAAGACAAGGTTGGTGAAGTACCTTGCTTAAGGGCACAACAACAGTTTCAACTAGAGCCACTGCTGCCCCACTATGATGCTGTCTCTTATGCAAGTACTAGATTCCAAGATCAGTAATACAACAACTAGTACTTCTAGTACTACTACTACCACTGGCAAAATAAGAGATAAAAAAATAATTAGAGTAAACACCCACCAGTTCATTGCTTCCAGTGCTTCGACACATGGACAGAGATGGATCCGCCATGTTGGTTTATGTCCACATCTGGGGATCTTCAATATACTGAAACATGTTCCCAATGGTAGGTCCGCAACCCTCCGCATCTCTGCGCCCGCCATCCCATGGGGTAGGAGACCATAAGACGTGAGGCAGAGGGTCTACTACCACCTCGGGTTCAGCCAGTGATACCGGGAGATAGTTGGGTACAGGGTTTGGTTCTGGAGGACAAAGGGACCGGAAATCACGGTCCGCCTCAGCTTTGAGGAAGTCCTCGATGTCCAACCAGTAGTCGGGGGTGAGGTCATACTCTTGCTTGGCACTCAGGAGAGAAATGATCTCTAACCTCTCACTGTAGGATGTCATGTTGGGTTCTTTGAGTGGCAGACAGATGTGGATCTGCAATGGAAACAAATGCATTTTATTACCGTGTTTGAAGTAAAGGTGATGTTGATGTGTTTTGTGTTTTCTTTAAGGTCAAACTAGTAGTAGATGAACTCATTTCATGCACATGTTGTTCATGACTAAAGTTATAAAAAGTGAATCTAGTCTCTATCTTGTACATAAGATAGTAAAGGTTCAGCAGTCAATAACACAAGATGTGTTACTGTTCATTGACACAGCCGTTAGATTCAAAATATAACGAAAATCTTTCAAAAATAGAAGAAATAGTAGTTCATTCAAGTTTAAGTTAAGTTAAACCAAGCTACAGCTAGTCCTTGTAGCTTTAGTTCACATTTTGATCTCAACTTTCAGCAGCAAACACTAGATTGCTGTACACAAAGTGAATTTTAATTAAATCTACTGCCACACAATTCCTAAATTGTCCACGAAGTTAAAACTGGCAACGAAATATCTGACAAATTTGCATTTACATCTCTGGTACACACATGGTAACAGCATGCACTAGCTTAACATATGTGCATAAACAAATGCAAAAACATATTCACCTGTAGTACTCAAAAATCTGTAGTTTTGGAGGTGTTTTGAAGTGTAAAGTCAGGAGCTTGCAGAAAAGGTGTTTGCAGTGTGCTGGCTAGTGAGAAATGGACCAAGTTTGTGAAACAATTTTAAAATGTACTTAAGTAAAGTACAGATGCCGAAAGTACTTTATTTCTTTTACTTTGTTATGTTCCACCACTGATCATTCCTGTCAATATGTGTATGTATAAACTGTCCAAAAAACAAACAAACAAACAAAAACTATGCTTTTTTGTGTTGATTGTGAGTGTGATTGTATTTTCACAGCAATAATGAACAGTGTCTCTAAAGCAAATGCCTCTATGGAAAATACGCTGGACTTTATTTAATTACTCATTTATTTATTCATGTAGTCATTATTACAATAGTTTTAACAATGCTATACATGCTGCCATTTAACTTTACATTTGTTCTGCACTGGTGACAGTAAGCTATACTGGTGAAATTTAAGTGATGTACATTTGAATACATAGTAAATAAAACTAGCACCATGGACAGCACCAGTGCAGCAGAGCTGTTCTGTACTGCTCAGGCACTGAATGAGCACCCTTCACTCCATATCACCTTCCTCACCCTGGCCTCATCTTTTTTCCACACTCAGGTCCTCTACCAGAGGCCTGGGAGCTTGAGGGTTCTTCACAGTCTCTTTCCTGTTCCTAGTCATAAACTTTTCTGGACTGAGCTGTCTTTTGTTTTTCCTGGGATCTGCTGTAGCCACTCCTCCAGTTTGGGGGTTCACTGCCCTGAGTGCTCCAATGACCATGGGCACCACTGATGCCTTCAGCTTCAAGGCCTTCTTGAGCCCCTGGTATTTCTCTAGTTTCTTGTCTTCCTTTTTCCTGATGTTCCCATCACTTGGTACTGCAATGCAGACCACAACAGCTTTGCTCTGTTGTTTATCCACCACCACAGTGTCTGATTGATTCGCCATCACCATTGTGTACTCTGCACAGATGTTTCTGTACGCTATAGCTCCAGTTATGCTGCTCCATGTATGCTTTCCCTACAGCATCTTACACCCTGCAATTATGTGCTGGATTATCTCAGGGGCCCCTTTGGTGTGGTAGATCTGGGCCTCTATTGCTCTAGTGCTCAAGGCCTGCTCCTGTGCAGCCAAGATGAGTGCCTCTGTGCTGTCCTTCAGACCAGCTCTCTCAGGCTGTTGGTAGGATTTCTTCATTGAGCCACTTCAGTTATGTTCCGGTGGTACATCCCATGTAGGTGCATGTCCTTCCATGATGGTACCTCCAGTATGCTTGTGAAGACAGACATGAAGCACACTCCTTTTTACCATGGTAAAGTCAAAAGAAATTAGCCAAGATCTCAGGAAGACAATTCTGGACTTGCTTAAATCTGGTTCATCAACAGGCAGAAATATACACATGCACACATGCACACACATACACACGCACTCACATGCACGCACGCACGCACACACACACACACACACACACACACACACACACACACACACACACACACACACACACACACACACACACACACACACACACACACACACTATATTGAGCAGTCCAGTAAGACGGTAGAGGTAAGGATTCAGGGGCTTCGGCTTCCTGTTAAACGTACGTATTCAGGACTTATTCACATTCCAAAAATATCTTTTAAAAAAAAAAAAATAGTTTATCACTATGGCAACAGTCCTAGATTCTGATAATTCTGAAAGTTTATTTATTTATATAAAACAAAAGCCGTGTCCCAGCCGGCTGACGAAAGCTGTTCCTCCGTGTAGTCTCCGTGGACCGTAAAGGCTGCGCCGAAATGGGACAGGTGTATCCCACAGTGCCGCTCCCGTCACCCAGCA
Source organism: Periophthalmus modestus (assembly GCA_019594935.1). NCBI lineage: Eukaryota > Metazoa > Chordata > Actinopteri > Gobiiformes > Gobiidae > Periophthalmus > Periophthalmus modestus. The sequence continues at coordinate 8,888,035 of JAIEZT010000016.1, forward strand.
ACCGAGACACGCTGCTAACGCTAACGCTAATGCTAATGCTAAACCACACGCACCACGCATATTACGCACATGATGATTAAAAAAGATCACACTCTAGTGATCAAATAGTGGGACCATGAGCCCAAAATATTATAATAAATCTCACCCAAATCTTATTGCTAAAATCACAAAAATGAAAACTAGTGCAACTTATATAAATATAACCAATTTAACAATTTTCCTATAATAAAATAGCCTAAAAGACCTTAAAATTCCAGCTCAATAATTTCAACTTCAATAATTTGAATTCGTAAAGTAGAATTCTGATACTGACAAGGAAATACATAAATGGTAAAGGCGCATTAGAACAGTTTAGTAATGGTGGTTTATTATACAATTTTGTCAATAATGTGAATAGTAAAACATTAAACCCTTTACACACATTTTAAAGTTAGTACAAAAACATTTGTATGTCAGTATACTCTCAGACTGTGTTCCCTTTTTACTCAATCATTTGACAGTCCAAAACAAACTCGTTATCTTTGTAAAATGTGAACAAGTGGCTTAAACATTTTTTCAGTCCATGTAAATGAATTAGTTATTATCAAAAGAGACGATGTGAGATATGGCAGTTATTTCAGAAAAAAAAATCTTGACCAAGGAGCCAGAAGCAGGGCTCAGGCAGCGTCACTGAGAGAAGCCACAACTTAGAACAAGTGTATTTTTTATGCCCAGATGCTGAATGATGAAGTTAACTCAAACGTATGTCACGTCTTTACATTGTTAAACTCAATACTCAATGCGTAGCCTGCTCTGTTCAGTAATAAGCGCCTTTAGGAATCCTTTCTCCAGGTTAACTGGAGTGGCGTTGTTGCTAAAAAAATGTAGGAGCCAATGTTTATGACCACTCGTAATGCCATACTAGCCTTATTAGCAGGAAAAAGGTAAAGTCCACTAGCATAAGGCGTTAAGTATTGGTAACATGTTGTTTTCTGAAAAATTAATTCGCTTGTCTCTTTCTGTTTCGTTGTTGATTTTCTAATTCTGTTGGTTAATCAACTCTCATGTTCAGCCCTAAGAGGCGACTGCTGTCGTGATTTTGGGCTCTACAAAAATAAATTGAATTGAACTGAACTTGTTAAAGCCAGTGTGGCTACAAAAGTGTTATCTATGCAATTTGCCTTGGTATACAACTTATTAAAACGGTTAATAATGCACATCATAATATCACATAAAGGTGATACACTGTCTGAATTCGGGTTAGTTACTCCTTTACTGTTTATAAACCATTTGGCCGTTGCCACAGCAACCCCGTTCCCCTCTAACCCCGCCCCCTGCTGTCCTCAGGTTCAAATCAGACGTTGAGCTTACAGTTGTTTTTGAGACAAAGTTAGCGCAACAAATGTCTCAAAACTCATGAAAGTGTACTTTTCAAATTTATACTTGTAACACAAGTATAAGTATTAGTAGTATTACAAAGTTGTAAGCGTAAAACAATATTTGTAATTGCAAAACGATTTGTCTGTGAAAAACGAAATTATCACGTGTACAAATGAACTTTTTACACATTTAAACTTTTTGGAACAATTGTATCTTCATACTTTGTTTTTTTTTTTTTTATATATATATATAAATCCATTCAAGTCATCGATACATGACTTTTTTGTCCCCCTAATGACTGCTAGGCCTATGCTATTGGCTCGCCTGATATTGATTCTAGTCTACTAATATATATCTTAAGATAACTTCATATGGCCGACCAAAAATAAATATATACGTATTGATGTATTGAAAATATAGGCTATATTCTATTAACCTACTTCCCATTACTATCGGATGAACTGTTTGACTCTCAAATCCAGACTGGTATCTCTCTATACGTTTGTATACAGATATAGGCCAAGTATTGAGTATTTTCTGGATCCCAGGCATATGAACTGTAGCCCTACCTTTAACAAACTAACTAGAACGTCGACAAATCCCGAACTTATGGCTCTTGTTAACATCTACATATTTACCAGTCGTTAAATTCTCATTCATAGCTTGTAGATGAGAATTTAACTTTTTATGCGTTTTATGTACTTTTCATTGAATCAAAAAATATTTAAATACAAAATACTATGAAAATTATACATATGTAACGCCAATACGTGAGCTACAATAAAACTGAAAAAACATTTAACGTATACATCAAAATGTTCTTCACAATCCACTTACTAAAATTATAAGCCTAAACAAGCGCTTTATAAAATATTAAACTATGGAATTATTTTGCATATCCAGTATTTCTGCATTGATGCAATTGTAGGATGAAGAGATCTGACAACATTCATCATGGCCTTTGCCTTTTTTTGGTCCTCCAGCATGCCACCCTTCTCGCATAAATTTAGCAGCAGTGCTTGGTGCAACTACCCATTGTTAAAATAACAGGACGTTAGATGTAATCTGAAATATACATTTTTACAAGCATCCTTATCCATTTCATTCAGAAAATAAAGTTTTACTAAATGGTGACATATGGCTTACCAACTTTCTTCCAATTATAATTTGTACACTTTGTAATTAAGTTTTTTCTTGTAGAAAAATATACAAGAAAGGTGACATTTCTGCTCATTTTGTTAAACATTTAATAATGAGATGACTGGACAACAGGATTTCCTTTTTTACACTTTTATTAACCACATTATACAAATGGCCCATCCCAAGACAGCCTAAAAAGAAAAGAAATGTTTAGTACACTTAATACCACACATAATGTTCTTGTTTAAATCAAATATTTACCTGCTTATGCCTTTTCAGCAGCCGCCTCTTCATCTCCTCCCTTGGTGTTTCTTGTGTAGATGAGCTGTGCTCTGTGTTTTGACACCAGCTTGATCATGCCTGGATGCAAAAGGAAAAAAAATACTTTACTATATCCTTAAGATTATTCAACAGTTTTATTAAGAGCACTAGCACATTAACTTAATGACACAGTTCCCAATGAGTGAGTTTCATCTTGACAACCATTCAGCCAAAAGGTCGAGTACAGATGGGCATTTTAAAATTGTGCAGTTCTCAAGTATGACTGTGAAACCCTTTTCGTTTTTACACAGCACCCACTATTGAAAGGCATATTGACAAAAATTACAGTGTACCAATTAATGAAAGGCAGCATTGGCCTTGTACCACCAACATTCAATAGAACTTCAAACATTTCCCATCTTTGGATACAAAGTTGTATTTGAAATTCACCTTTAGCCAGCAGCTCTTGGAGGGCATTCCTTGCCAGAGAACCACGGATCTTCAGCCTCTCGGACACTACAGCAGGGGTGATGAGCTTGTAGTTGGGGACTTCTTTGTACAACTTGTCGTAGGTTGCCTTGTCGAAGAGGACCAGGTTATTGAGCTTATCCCTCACTTTTCCCTTGGACCACTTCTGCTCAGAGCAAAACAAAATTGAGGTTAGTGAATACATAAAATTATTACAAACTAAATTGATGACAAACACAGTACCTTCTTCTTGGCTTTGCCTCCTGACTTGTTGACTGGGTCCTTGTCCTTCTTGGACTTTCCTGTGTCCTTCTTCTTGTCTTGCTTGGGAGGCTGCAAATATACATACACACTTAATCACTATAATTCAGCCGGTTATACAGTACCGTTCGAGCAACAACGTCCCCAACCACTAACAGCATCACAGGACGTAATGGGACGAATCTTTCCGGATAACCCAGAAGTCCATAATTCAGAAACAAATCATGCCACAGGAGTTGTACAAAATCATATTTCAATGCCATAACCAGACTGAATTTACTGCTCATGATTTTATACCAGCGCCACTCTCGACACATGAAAGCGTGGTTGAAAAGGCAGTGGAGCTAAGTGGCTAGCCGCTAAGAAAAGTAGCAAAAATATACCATCACATTGGTAATCTCGGGTTTTTAACAGCACCTGACATGCCTTATAATTGTATTTATTAGTCCGAACGTATAATATTTCTCACAATGACGGATTTTAGTCAATATTTCACAGAATACACTCGGCTAACTATTCTCACCATGTTTCCTCGTCAAGATGTCGGAGCGAAAGGAAGTGTGCCCGTGTAACTGCCGCTTAGACAACCCGTAGTGGGAAGTGAGCCCAAAGCTTGTGGGAAATGTAGTTCGTTGTTTATAAAGTTACAAATATTTCTGATCGACAACCAAAAAATGGCATGTGAAAGATACTGTGCTGTGTTAAATGTCCATAATGCTTTTTAAAACCAAAATACAGCGCAGTGCTCACATTTACGCAGATTTTGTAATGTAATACATTTTGGTCGCTGGTCACATGACCCATTCTGACAGCTGGTTTTCTGTTCCTTGCAAAGATGGTGATCTTCAGTGTTTATGTAGTGAACAAGGCTGGTGGTTTAATTTACCAGTATGACAACTACGTTCCAAGAGCGGAGGCGGAGAAAACTTTTAGCTACCCTTTAGATATAGTGCTGAAACATCATGATGAAAAAGTAATCGTTTCTTTTGGACAACGCGATGGAATTAAAGGTACACTGGTTAGCACTGGTTAGCCTAGCCCAGGATATGTAATGCAGTGGCTGCTACTCTACTCCGAGATTGTACTCAAGTGCGAGATACCTACATCTTTATCCTTTTGTACCTGCTACTATGGCCTCGTTATCTCTTCTCTGATGTTACTAATCTGCCAATGTTATGTTTCCAGTTGGCCACGCAGTGCTGTCAATAAATGGAGTAGATGTGATGGGCAAGAACACTGCAGATGGCAAGGACATCCTGGAATACCTCAAAGACTCCTCAAATTACCCCGTATCCATTCGGTTCGGACGGGCCCGGTTGAGCTCCAATGAAAAACTGATGCTCGCTTCTATGTTTCATTCGTAAGTCAAAAGCGTCACATCAATACACACGAGTCAAAGTGAGTCTTTTGTTTTGAATTGATGAAGATAGTTTAATATTATTTTTTTTAGGTTATTTGCCATTGGATCACAGTTGTCTCCAGAAGTTGGCAGCTCTGGGATTGAGATGCTGGAAACAGATGTCTTTAAATTGCACTGCTTTCAAACTTTTACAGGTAAGAAAATGAATCATTGTGATCAAATTAACCGTAATGGTAGATAATCAAACATTATGGATTAGGGCCTTTTCCTTTACAATGTTCAGCATGGCCACATCCCATTTCTGTTATAATCTGTTCAAGTCTTAAATTGTTCGTCCTGCCCATGAAGCTCAACTATTACTGCCCACCATGCCTGAAATTTGGGGGGGGGTCCAGGACAACAGACCTCTTTGCCCCCCCATGTAGAAAGTAGATTGTTTCCAATACGATATCTCAGTGGCCACAATTGACAGCTGAGGAGTCAAGGAGGCCTGTTACAGACCTGGGATGTGGCCGAAAATGTGGCTGCCCAAAAGAAAATAAATGGATAATAGTAACTGATTTTTCACATGCTTTTATATTTAGCTTGGTATTAGTTTTATTTCACAGAATGTCTCATCTTACTCAGGGATTAAATTCATTGTAATGGCGGATCCTCGGCAGTCTGGAATTGATGCGCTGTTAAGGAAGATTTATGAAGTTTATTCAGATTACGCACTCAAGAACCCCTTCTATTCCCTAGAAATGCCAATTAGGTAAAAGCAACATTAGAAACTGAATTACTGAAGCTCTATAATATTCATCACCAATATTTATTATTTCCAGGTGTGAATTGTTTGACCAGAACCTAAAGAGTGCCCTGGAAGTAGCAGAGAAGGCTGGGAACTTTGGAGCTGGATCATAAACAAAAATATATACATAATAGCATGCTTCTTAGCAAATTAGCTTGTACAGTTTGTTTCATCTTCTCATGCATTTTTTTTTTCTCATGTGCACTTGAAAGTGAAAAATCACCATAAACACTGTAAATACAAAATGTTTTATATGTTTAATAAACACACTAAATAACTTATTTTGTCATAAATAGATTTTGAAACCAGTTGCATGTTTTCTAACCCTAAGAATTGTTTAAAATACATGTGGGAGTAGTCTCTGTAATCCCTCATTTCCAGGTGTGGTCCAAAGCACTGCTGGATGCCTGTTGAAATGTTTCAACTTCAAAAAGACTTTTGAAACCTTTTCTAGTAAGATGTGTGATAATTTTATTTTCTGTGGTTCTAAATTTAGTTGCCATCATTTATTTACAAAACTAATAAAGAGTCCGTTTTTATTACAATAAACATGAAATATGTAAACAAGACTTCATTTTTAATAATATTGTGCCATCACATATACAGTATATTCAAATCTATAACCCATCTACCCTCCCAACTGTCTACATTTGCTAATCTCCATTTACTCACAAAAGCACAAATTTATCATTGACATTTACTGTTACTTCATTTGCATTATAAAAAAAACCAAAACATTTTATAATAAAATGTCAAACCTGATTTTTGAGGGAATGTAGAGAAGCACCATGGCTGCAGTATAAAAGTATTCCTGAATGTTTTCTACATTTCTACTATTGTCTTGAGAAAATAACACTAGTACAAAAATATAAAAACAGTATGACAATATGCCCTTGGTCTTTTGCAGGTATTAGAGTAATACCTCAGTCTTCTTTCTTTGGTAAAGCACCCATCTTGGTTTGAATATTGCGCAGTAGGAAGTATCCCACAGTACAGAGCCCAATGGTGACCTCCGCCACCCAGAACGCAGTCTCCCAGCCGTGGTGCTTGGCAATGGTGCTGAATGGTAGACCGGAAAGGAAGCCCCCAACTAAAACAAAAACATGAGTACAAAACATTTTAAGTACCAGACTAATAAATGTTATCAACTAGGATGAAGTCACTTACTATTGGCCATGAGGGAAACAATAGCATGCGATGTACCACAGTAATTGGATGGGGCACTTTCATTGGCAATAACACCAAACAAAGAAATTGGTCCATAGGAGGAAAACCCAAAAACTGCTCCAAGAGTCAGAATCCACATCTGAAAAAGAGGAGATATGCATGTAATAGTAATTTAAAAAAAAATAAAAAATAAAAAAAATGAAGTAATAATAATGACGACTATAGGAGGTGGGTCAAATACCTTGGAGGTGTCGGGGGTGACTGTGACCCTGAAAAGAAACATGGACACGTACATTCCCATCATCATTACGAGGAGGATGAAGTGACGGGGATTCCCATAGATCTTCATTCCTTGCTGTTCAAAAAGAATCATCAATTATATGAAACCATCATTTGTGTGCAGTCAAAATATAATCGGAAGAGGAAGAATAGACTTATTTTCACTTATTTGTTTTTTGTTGTCAAAAAACACTGATTATTATTAGACAATTTAGACAGAAAAAGCATCCTCATCATTCAGAAAAAAGCATGTATGCATTTTTTTTCATGACAAAAGGACATATATTGTATTTTTATTTTTTCTACTACACCATTTCTCTGTCTCTAGTTTATTTACTTACTTTAGCCACAGCTTTGTCAGAGAAGTAGCCTGCAGCAATACTGCCCAAAAGGCCTCCAACCTCCAGAGCACTGATGTAAGAGCTACCTATGGAGAAAACATGGTTATAAACAGCATTCAACGTTGTAACAGAAAAACAGCATGGTACCTTACCCATGAGTGTTGATTGTCCCTTGTCTTGGATCAGAAACAGCTGCCCCCAGTCACTACATGCAGTTTTGACTCCAAACACCACCAGGTAGGACACAGACAGCAGCCACAGGTACGGAGAGAGCAGGAACTCTGACAGTGAGCTTTCAGTCGAGGGTCCTGGGAAGGAGTCCAAACATATAAGCCAATATGAAAGGAACAAAATTTATGCAAGACAGGGCAAGTAAATAATGTGCATGTGTTGTACAATACTGAACAAGTATACTGATTTATTATTTGTCTGTGCATGTAATATGCATGTGAGGGCCACTCTCAGATCAGAGTTCCAGAGTCCAAAGAGCAGCTGACCTGCAGACAACACGTGCTGTACATAAACACATGCACTGCAGATTAGGATGATTTTGTATTAAATTTTATACCTAAATGGAATGGTACTGACTGCTTTAAAAATATCCATCTTCCGATTTACAGAACATATACAATACAAGTTGCACAAGTATTATTTTTGTAGCAAAAGAAGGTTCAATTCTGTCAACTTGACATTTTTTGGAGTTAATATGGCAATATAGTGTTCTGCCACTCACTGAGGTAGCGTGTTCAGAAGTTAACTTCTTTTTGCTCTGGACCCTTTGCCTGATAAGTCCAGAATATCTCTGTATGTGTAACAGTGATTTTATCAAACTGTGTCAAGATGATGTATTTTTCTACTCTGCTTTTAATATAAGTTTTTAATGCAGCTGGGTCCCAGTAGTGTCTAGGCAATACAATGTTGGAAAACTATTCTAATTATAATATAATTAATCAGACAGATGAAATATGACTACACTGCTCTCTTATCCAGATATAGTAAATACAAATGTTAAAATCAGGGAGAAGAATCAAAATCATCACCTTATGATAAATCCATCCTCACCTCCTTTGCTTTTCTTGGTAGCAACCTCAATGTTGGGCAGCCCCACGTCTTTAGGCTCGTTCTTGATGACCAACAGGCAGATGAAGGACACAAGCGCACAGGTGATCCCAGACACAGACAGGATGGTCCTCCAGCTGCAGCTCTGAGCCAGCACTGAGGCGACGATCGGACCCACACTCCCAGCCAAGTTCATACTGCAGGACAGGATCGCCCACCATGTACCAAACTGAGACGGCTCAAACCACTGCAGCAACACAAGAAGGTCTGTAATAAATGCCCTCTGATATGGGGTTTGAGAGAATAAATAAATATTTGAAAATGGAATGATACAAGTAGGTAAGGTGAACTTTTTAGCATTAGGACCTTCAGTACTTCAGTTGGGAGGATTTTCCATTTATGTAACTAAACAGAGTGCTGCTGTGTAGGCCATATTTAATAAAGTGGTCAGTGCATAAATCCTATGTTATAGAGAACCCTAAAGTGAGTACCTTCCGTAACACCCGGCCACAGGGAGGCCAGCCCAGGCCCTGTCCCAGGCCATTGAGGAACCACAGCGTGGAGAAGGCAGCTACAGTGGAGGACCAGGAGAAGACCACATTGATGCCTCCCACAAAGAACAGGCCGATAGAGAAGAGCCAGCGAGCACTGAGCTGGTCTGACAGCACGCCACTGATAAACTTACTGATGGCATAGGCCAGGGATTGGCTACTAGTGATCAAGCCTGGAGAAATATACAGGGATGGAGAGAGGAGCACATCAACACAAATCAGGTTTCAATAACTGTGCCATTCTTAAACATAATACGAGGAAAGTGCATCCAAGCATTTCATGCAAATATCCAAATGTAAAGTATTTCAGTGCAGCATATTTAGAATCATTTTAAATTAAGTAACATTTTCATCACAAACATACCATTTCATGTTTCCAGTGTCCTACTTTTTATCAATAGAGCCACTGTATATGTAGACATTGGTGGTTGCATTACTTATTTGTCCTACAGCAAAATGTCAAAGAAGGATCTATTTATTGTGACTAAACTTGCATGTAGTTATGAGTGTAGTCAAGCTGTATTTTGATTTTGGAGTAGTTAAAATGATAAATAAATTGTAATAATAATAATAATAATAATAATAAATAATATAATAATAATAATAATAATAATAATAATGCCCTATAATAAAAAAAAATGCCCTACAAAATGGCCCATGGCCCTGATTGCCATTTTACCCACATGTTAAAGACCCTAGTTTAAAGTCAAACTGTGATGGGATTTGATAGTGAAAGCACTTTAAACACTTTATTTCCGATAGTATAGAAATTGACAATTCAGGAACATACCCAAGTCATCTTTGTCCATCTTAATTTCCTCCATGACAGAAGGCATAACAAAAGAGAATGTCTTCCTGTTGAAGTAGTACAGTGTGTAGCCAACAAACATGGCCAAGAATATAGAGCCCCGGTAGTATCCATAGTCTGCCATGATTGTACACCTACAGAAATAAGAAAAAACAGATTGTAATGGCAGTAGTACACTTCCCGACAGACTGCCTGTACCACTGAACTTTGGTTCAGGATCTGTGGACGCCTGTTGAACCAGCCCAGTGTTTATCTCTAAAGGGAGTCCTGAGAATGATGAGATTAATGATTCACTGTGTGCTCCAATAGTCACCCAGGACCAGGGGGAGGCTGCTGTCTAAATTACAAAGTAGCCCACAGCAACTCAAGATAGAAAATGCAAATAAGCAATATTTGAAAAAAAAAAAAAAAAAAACTCTAGAAGAAGAGCTAGGAGGACATTTTCCAATACTACTAATATTATATATTTTTTTGTTTATCATGACTGCTCACTTTTTTCCCTAAAGAAAAAAAAAGAAATTAAAAGCTTGCTTTTTGCTAATCAGATAATCTAAACCACACAACCTATTATTTCATTTAGAATTTGTCTTTGAGACTTGATAAACTGCCAAGATTGAAGTTTAAGTGTGTTTCTTAGACTGAAAACATCAGTGTTAGAGAGAATTAGCACAGAGCTGGTTAGTCTCTGTCGTACCTTTAGCTCTCAATATTTAAATATTGACAAAGTCTTGAGAAAACTCAATGGGAAAGTTACTTCAGTAACCATAGTGGGCTTCAAAATATTATTATTAATACATTCTATTAATGCAGCACTTTTGGACACCCAAAACTTTACAGTACACTGTTAATTCACTATACCCTTGATGATGTTAAGCTACTAGTGCAACCACTGCTGTCCTGTCCCACTACAGTCGCAAAAACTCACACAATTATACGGCACGAATGTGCAGTGCACAGGCCCTGGATGTGAAGTAGGTGTCTTGCCCAATGACACTGCAGCAATTGCCACTGCTCACATCGATTCCACAGTCTCCCCATATTCACAGTGTTGGTTGACTGTACTGTAGGCACATGTCCCTGTCAGACTTGGGTTCAGTCTCATAATGTGAACACTGCACATACCTGTATCAGAGCACAGTCTAAGACCAGGATCTACCACACACACCTCTGTCACCATAAGGCCTGGACATGGGGAGGTGGAGCGCAGGCTGCAAACACACCAATACTCATTATTGGCATAAAATAAAAATAGTAAAGTAATTTATGAACAAAGACATCTCCAGGTGCTTCACAGATTGAAGTACTCCAGAAGAATAAATCCAATGACTGCTTAATAGTGATATGACAAGTAAGTTTTCATTTCTAAAAACACAAAAACGCATAAACAAATAGGCCTAATTTTATTATTATTATTATTATTATTATTATTAATTATTGTATTTTTTTAATTTCTTGTTATTACTTTGTGATAAATACAAAATAAATAAAAATAAATAAATAAAAAAAATACAGTGTTGCATGTGTGAAGTGAAATGGAAAGTCATATGGTGGAGTTTAAGGAGAAGGACAGGGAATTAAAGTATCAGCATCAGTCCTACCCAATGCATCCGTGTAATCCATCCACGCTGCAGCTGATGATGATGGCACTGTGGGTCGCCAAATCTGGAAGTTACAGAGTACAGCAACTAGGAGCCGCTTCTGAAGACGAGCAGCTGTTTATTATAATAGATTCAGATTAGTTGAGACAATGCCATGATTAACAATGTGCACCTTTTCTTACAACCCCTGCTACATCTTTGACTTTGATCTTTTTGTAACTTCTCTGAGCAGTCGTGAGGTTTCCTTGTTGCCTTCGTGGACATGTAGGACCGCCTTTGAACGTTCCCTGCCTTTGCGTCATGACGGCTGAACGTGACCACGCCCCCAGTGTTTAAACGTGTCTCTTTCTGTCGGTGACGTGGTGTTGCATTCAGCACACCAGTAGAGGGCAGCAAAACTCCGCCCAACACCTTAATACACAGCGAGTGAGCTGTAGTAGGTCTACTTAATGAAACTGAACAGATAACTTTGACTTCTCAATGGGCTCTTTATGCGGGTCTATAAATAACATATTTCTCCTCGAATTTCTGGTTTTATTTCTTTTATTAGCAGGTAAATTACAGTTAAGATTAGAGCTAACAGGAACCCTTCACTGTTGGACATCGGCTATTAATTTAGTTAAATGTCCCATATTACACAAAATTGACTCTTGTGGTTATAATGTTGTAACCTCATCAAAGGTTTCACACATGTTTGAATAATCCTGCATTATTAAGTTGTCTAATCTTCAAAACTCAAAATACTCTGTTCCACTTTGTGATGTCATGAAGTGGTAGTTTTCAAGTTGACAGCTACTTTTTTACCCTTAGTTCAGTAGAGTTTGGCAATTCCAGGACTGAAATGATCCAAGTTATTCTAATGAAGGTGTATGGAGTTTAAAAACACAGTGGATCACTTCTTGCATTGCCACGTGACACCACAAGGTGTAACAGAACATGGCCTAAATAAGCAGGGTTTGAGAGTTAAACATGTGTGAATGAAACAAAACACAACTCCAGGTAAGTTTTTGATGAGGTAACAACATTATCAACATCGGAAAATAGCGTAATATGGGTCCATTAAACATTCAAGCAATAATAATCTATTTTTAAACTCTACAGAGATATTTTGTTGTAGCTGTCTTACAGTAGTGGGTGGAATAGCCCATGTGATAGATTACTGTTGGAGTGAACATTGAAAAGATATGCTACCATCACCAAATCATTCTAGCCAACATTGAGAAATACTATAAGTGCTATAGGCCTAAATAAAGTAAATTACAGAAAAGAAATAGTGCAAGCAACCTTCCTTTCTGTACTGGATTATGGAGACATGGTGTACATGCAGACCTTGGCCTTTGCTTTGCTTTGTTCGATCCACTATTTCACTCTGCCCTTCGTTTTATTAGGCATACAGGTGATGGATTTTGAAACCATCACTGTATTCTCTATAGAAAAGTGGGTTGCTATCACTATCTATTAGAAGAGAACAGCTCTGTATGAAATGTATCTATAAGACACTACTTCAAAAACTCATCTGCTGGTACCGTAATTATTGAAACCAGAACATTTAATACTAGATCACATGACTGCATAAGGCTAAGGACTGGCTGCACCAAAACTGAGATGGGAAATGGGCTTTTAGCTGTTTTGATTCACAAAAAGTGTATATTTCAAAGACAGGCAAAGCTGGATACTCTGGTGACACAATTGCATTTTAATAATCTGGAACCAAACTTTTATACACACACCTGCACCTGTTTTTAATGTTTTATTTATTTATTTATTTATTTATTTATTTATTTATTTATTTATTTATTTATTTATTTATTTATTTATTTATTTATTTATTTATTTATTTATTTATTTATTTATTTTTATTTTTTTTTTTTTTTTTTATTTATTTTTTTTTTTTTTTTTGCTTGTATTTTAAACAGGGGTGCTCATGAAAACGAGAGCCCAAGTGCTCTCATTGGGTTCCCCTGTATAAATAAAGAAATAAAGATAAATAAAGATAAGTAAATAAATAAATAAATATTGATTGAATTAGACTAATGAATTAAATATTAATTAAAGCTGCAGTGTGCAGTATGCAACCTTTAGCCAAAAAATAAACTGAAATAAAAGCTGTGGTTATTATTATTATTATTATTATTATTATTATTATTATTATTATTATTATTATTATTATTATATTATTATTATTACTATTACTATTATTAATATTATTATTATTATTATTGTTGTTGTTGTTGTTGTTATTGTTTTTTTGGTTGTGTTTATTGCGCTGAAAAATGTTGAAAAACATGCGTCCTTAGTCTGAGCAGGCTTGCATCTCCACAAACGACTCTTATTTTTCCTGGGGAGGCCTCCTCCTGCTTGTTCTATGGAAATGTTGTTCCTTTAGCTTTAATATTCCATAATATGGGATAAAACTTATCTATCTCCATGAAGAATGTTATGAAGTTCAAGGAATCATGCAGGTGATGTGCCACCTCCAGAATGTTACATACCGTACCTTTAATTAATACTAACATTCACAGACAAAGATGTTGTTGTTTTTCAGGTAAGACACTAGAGCTACAAAAACATTACACTTGCACCCATAGATTTATATGTGATATTATAACTTTAAAGGACAATTTCTCAACATGAAATTTGAAATTTTACACAAATGTTCAATACCTAGTTATTTAAAATCCCTCTTTACATTTTAATATGTCACAAAATGATGCAAGAAGTGTAAACTTGACTATCCTTTTTTTCAGATTTATAAATATTCAGCATGACAATATTGTTTTCCTTCTCTCCTATTTAAATATTTTTGAAAATGTGTCCCAAATGTATTGTCTTGTATTGTCCCAAATGTACTGTCCACTTTCTGGGTTGAGGAGTCCTAAATCTTAGATCAGGTTTTACAAATTAATGCACAGATGACTGCTTTCTTTGGCAATGCACTTTTATTGGCTGATTTCACACATTAACAAAGTCATCTCGTCTGACACAAAGCAAAGCAACAATACTGTCCAATAACATGTCCTTTGGTCCATCTCAGTTGGCCACTCCAATGATGTCCTTGTACTTCTTCGTTAAGCTCTGCGTTCTGGTGGTCAGATCCCTCATCACAGTGAAAAGTCCTCGGAGGTGAAAGTGAAACTGTCCCTCTTCATCCATGTCCAGCTGTGGCTCTAGGTTCCGGTCTGCTGCTTTGCGGTCGTCAGGGAAGACCAGGCCCCTCTCCACTGTGTCCCTTATGGTCTTGAGCATCAGGTAGCTGTGGTGCAGGTCGTGGCAGGTCTCCTCGCAGTCCCACAACTCATCAGATGGCACATCCCGGAGCAGGCTTGGTACCAGGACAGTCTGCTCCATGTTGCTAACGGCTGCGCTGTACCTCCTAAGGATCAGGGACAGGCTGTTTTTGGACAGTCTAGCCTCGTTGGATTGCATGGTTATGGTTGGGTTTTGGTGCAGAGCAAAGGACCAGGTGTGCAGGCTCTCATTTTATAGTGGACAGTTGTGTTGTGTAACAGCATCGTCCGATAAGTTTAGAAATAACTGACAGCTGCTCTATGTCAAAGTCTGTGTTTGAATTGCATAACCACGTGCTTTGTCTAGTGTCTGCAGAATGCACTGAAGTGACCTGTTCTGTTGTTGAATGATTAAAGGAACAGGTTGTGGGTTTGGATGACTTTACTGAGGATAGTTTGTCGAATCTAAGAAATGTCAAGATGACTTTTGTTTAGATCAAAAGTTGTGACTGCGGGTCATGACCACTCCTCATTTACCCAAACTAAAAATGCATCAAAGCTTTTGTATCACGCTCCCACTGACTCCCAACTTTCAACATTGTTAATTTTATGTTTAAAGGAACAGATATGAGGTAAACATGTTCAAATCAGATTTGACATTTACTGATGCTGATTTATTCTTGATTACAAAATACAATACAAGTTCTAATTCTGTGTTTTGATTAGACCTGACATGGGCAAACTACAGCCCGGGGGCCACACTCGGCCCTTTGGGCTTATTAATACGGCCCGTCAAATATGACCAAATTGTATTAAAATAGGTAAGGGTAAACCTTGTTCAAACTTTCTGTTGTGTTGATTTAACTGAAATTTAACAAATTAATTCTTAATTTAATTAATGTATTTGGAAAACAATTTGTACAATGAGCCTTGCATATTCATGCTTTGCTACTTGTTTACAGGCCAAATCTCTAATGTAATATATACATGTATATATCCTGGCTCGGCCCCTCTTTCAATTTTTAGAACCCATTGTGGCCCATGTGTCAAAAGGTTTACCCACCCCTGGATTACACGATTATCCTATCAAAAAGCAGAGTGAGCCTAACATGAGTCTCTAATTTGAAATGCCAGGGTTCAGTTCTGAATTCCACTTGGTTTAAACCTAAAATGCGTCTCTCTGATCTGTATGGTCACTACCTAAACCTCAGCACCTGGAGCCATCATGAATCAGTGCTACTGCAACCTCAGAGGGAATTTTGGATGCTCTGAGCTTCATGTGAGACATGCATGGCCATGTATTTGTTCTCTATCTGCAAGTTTAGGCACTGGCAACCCAGGTTCAGTTGTGATTGTAGCATCTTTTTTAAAAGATAAGAGTAAAGGCTACAAACATTTTGTTTAATTTGATTACATTTATTTTAACTCAATGACCGTTTTGTTATGTTGATGTAGCAATACTACTTCTTTCATCATAAAAAGGACTGTAGTAGTAGTCCCTCCAGAGAATGCGATGAGATGAGATACTTACCTGGGGACTGCACAGACTAGATACCCTGATATTCACTTCATCTGAGCCAGCTTATGTGACTAAAAAAACCCAAAAAAACCCAAATAGACACATTTTCCTGTATAGTTGATCTTGATCTCAGTCCTTGTATACTTGTGACTTGTTCAAAAGAATGACAGTACTGCAGCATTTAAACAAATCAAACTTTATAATATGAATTAATAAGGCAACTTAAGTTTTAGTCACTTCCAGTCAATTACAAACACTTCACTGTACTACATGGAAGTTATAATGTATCAGACAAGAGTGATAACAACACTGACTACTGTATGTTTATAGATGTAGGACATGTTTACATGTGTTACTGTGAGGATGAAAGTGACAGGAGCACAAAGGAGCACAAATTAATGATAAAGTGATTCAGAAGCAATCCGGGACAAGGGAGCCTGGGTGCGATCCGTATCCTTGGAATTGTCCTGGACAGTTCTGTAAACCCACAGGCCTCAGCTCAATTAGCTTGTAATGAATTCAATCAGAGCTGCTAATCCTGCTCCAATCTCTGTCCTGACGCCACCGCACCTCAGCTGACTCTCTTCTCAGCTGCCCCGGGCTTCTGTACCTCCATGGCCTTTTTAGACAGGTCACTTTGTCCCAGTTGGGAGGGTGGGCATGTAGCTTTGGGGTAGTGCACAAAGTCCTCCTATGTGTGGTTGTGCTCAGTTGACGGCCTTCCTCTTCTGTCCTTTCAGGATGATCTCGAGGACGTGGGTGAGATCCATCATTTTGGAGAGCATGTCCATAATGTCAGGGTGCTCCCGGGCGCCGCTGATGAACTCCTCCAGGGTCAACTCACCTAGAACAAAAACAACAGGTTAGCTTTGCAGCTTAGCATACACATAGATCTCCCATGACCAATAACAATCTTGTTTGAACATAATGGTAACTATTGGTTACTGCTGCTAATCATGACAGCTGCTAATATTATTCAAATGCAGCTTTTTGTTATAATATAGTACATTTTAGTTCTAGTCACTGAGAGAAATGATCAAGGGCTCCTTTTCCTTTTAGACATTTCATGGCAATGCACATTGTAATCGACAGAGAAAACTGGTTCTTCACTGCTGGATAGTGTGACAGTTTAGTTTAGTGAACACATTTCTATTTGTGTTGGAGCTTAGAGGAAGACTGAAGAACAACTTTTTTCAAATAAATAAAGCCTAATTATAGTATAGAGGTTTAACTAACAATGATCGATACATTGGTGATCATTGGCCGCAGGAGTTGCAAGAATCCCTGGCTCACGACTGACACTTAACATGAGGCCAGGTAACTACGTGTCTCACCCAGTGCCTTTTCACAGCCGCTTATAGCAGCAGTGACAGCTGATTTCGGTATCAGCAAATTTCGGTATTTTTTTATAGTACAAATCATTGGATAAATATAACCTTTTCATTTATTTTTTTCTCTGTGATGACAGGTGAGGCATGACCTCACCTACCTAATTTTTACGTTGAAATCCTGAAAAGAGACGCTCGGAGAGGCACAGGCGCGCGCCTCACCGCGGACTGACTGTGCTGTAGCTAAGCTGCTGTTTTAACCCTTTAAATGCTGAGCACATTTTAGCGGCTGTGAAAAGGCGCCAGGTGCGGCGGGCTTCCCTAGTTACCCTGCCTCAAGTTAGGAGGCGCTCGTGAGCCCAGGGATTCTTGTAACTCCCGCCTTGTAACTCCCGCAGAATAGGGGCAACAAACTACAATTTGGAGTTAGCAAGTCAACTTTAGCGGTTCACTTTTTTTCTTCGTGTCTGACCCTTAAATGGAGGAAGATTACATATCAACGCTCAAACTGTTTTCTAAACTGGACTTTTAGTCGAGGCAGGAGGTTATAATTAAAGGAAGACCAACGCTAATGGAGCTAAATGGTTTGCTCCAGACACGGGACGAAAGACTCGCTCTTTTTCAGAGAGGTATGAAATGGTAAGAAATTTAATTACTTCAATCCACTGAAAATTGGGGAACCAGAATAAGGATAAAAAACAATACAAAACCAGCTTGCTTTTTGTTTCATACTATTAGATCAGTGGCTCTTAACCTGGGTTCAATTGAACCCTCGGTTCGGTGAGTGAGTTTCAGGGGTTCGGCGGAGGTCACAACACGCACCCGACTCATATGATTCGTGATGAGACGCTTGTCCATCACTGGCTGCAGGTTCACGCTACTTGGCCAGTCTGTGCTGCAGAGAATTTAGTGACTCAGTATCAACTTGTGACTGTCGTGATGGTTTGTCGTGTGATTTCTTTTTTAACTCTATAGTGTGAGATTCTGTCACCGCCAATAGACTCCCGGACTGCGAGCGACCTTCTATATATATATATATATATATATATATATCTATATCTATATATATATATATCTATATATATATATATATATATATATATATATATATATATATATATATATATATATATATATATATATATAGATATATATATATATATATATATATATATACACACACACACACACACACACACACACACACACACATATATATATATATATGTATGTCATATTTGTATGTATGTATATATGTATATGTGTGTGTATATATATATATATATATATATATATATATATATATATATATATATTTTTTTTTTTTTTTTTTACAAAAAGTGAAACTTGACATATATTATCACAGCAGCAAACAAAAATATTACACATTGATATCTGCACACCTAGTTATATACCTAGTATATTACATATATGTCTTTACCTTCTCCATGTACGTCGATCCTCTCGTATATTAGATTCACAATCTCTTCTGGAGGAATGTCATAAATCCTAGTGATGTCTGAATAGCCTGCAACCAAACATTAACATTAACTTCAGCACTTTCTACAAACAAAGCCCATTCTAAATGTCATTGTATTTCTTTTCAATCAGTCCTTGGTGTAGTAATCAATATAATTTTTTGGGTATTATTCCAATATCAGGTGATCGTTTCCATCAAAGAGATTTTTTTTTTTTTTTGATTGAGGTTCAAATCTCAAACCATTGTGAATGTACTTTTAACTTAAACACAAAAGTGGACGTCACCTTATGCCTTTGTTTGGGAGGTTAGATTACTTTTTAGTTTTATCATATCTTTTAACAGGTTTTTTTTATTATTCTAGATGTTACAATTAGATCTAATTCTGCATGTCTTCAAAATAGTAATTTAAATAATTTCTTGATAATATATTTCACACCTCCCCTGACTGTGTAATCCCTCAGTCATCCAGGTATGTTCCATAGTAAAAGAAAAATGGAAATCTGTCAACTGGACAAATTGACATATTAGGTTATTATGTACTTCCTTCCCAAAATAGTCCTATATTATGCAAAACTGACTTATGTGAGTCTTAAGCCATGTTATAATATTACCTCATCGAAAACATACCTGGAGTTGTGTTTTGTTTCATTCACACATCTTTAACTAATCCTGTGTGAATGAAACAAAACACAACTCCAGGTATGTATTATGCTGTCTGTATCGCCAAGGCTCAAAATACTCTGTTCCACCTTGTGATGTCATCAAGTGATAGTTTTAAAGCTTTTTTGCATCAATTGAACTGTTTACTCTTCAAGACTCTAGAATAATCATAAGTTTTTATATTCTGAATATTTTTGTTTTACCTTTTGTACAGTTGAGTGTCAATAGAAAGTTTCTTGTGCTCTGAGGAGTAAAGTTTCACTGAGGCTAAAACAACAGCTATAACTTCAAAGTTTGGAAATTGTATTACTACTTAATGACACTACAAGGAGGAACAGCATGTTTTCAGTTTGAGAAAAGAACACAGTCTAAATATGCATGGTTTGTGTTAAACATTTGTGTGATAAAAAATAGTGCAATATGGGCCTTTTAAACTCAACAAAAATAAGATTTTTGCATATCACTTTTGTATATTAATAAAGGTGATGATAATAATTAAAAAGTAACTAATGTAATGTATTCCCTGACATTGTCCTAGTAGTGAAATAGGTTACGTTGGACTGTACCATTTTTAGCCATGGGGTTAGGTAAGAACACTGTGGATTAGGAGTCATGTCTAGTTCACAGACTAAAGCTTTTCCACTCCTAAGCTTGAACTTCTGTAACGATTCATGACGTCTTTTGATTAGCACAATCAAGTCCATGAAAATCCACCTTAAATCACCTTAAATATCGTCTCCATTTCGTCCCGGTCAATTTTGCCGTTTCCGTCTTGGTCAAAGAGCTTGAAGTACCATTTGAGTTTTTGGTTGATTTCTCCTTTGAGTAGTAAGCTTATGGCTGCAATGTATTCCACAAAGTCTATATACCCGTCCTGTAGGAAAAGCATACAGAGCCAGTTAGTGCAAGGACTATTCCTTTCTATGGCAATGTTTGAACCAAAATATAAAAATGTTTGTCAGTAGTGGACCCACGACACAATCTTGTTTCTGAAATTTGCTTGTAAGAAAGCTGCTTATTTGGTTTACTACTTAGCTGAATATTCATAGGTTTCATTTTCCTGTTTGAGGTGCCATTGTAAGGACCATTGAAAGGTTATAATATTTAGTTTTAAATTGTTAATTGCTGTGGTGACAGTCTTGATTTTTCATCATTCTGAAACCCATGCCCCGCTCTTGTCAGAGGGACAAGAGCAGGGCATATTATATACCAGTATTCAATCATCATTCTTAAAACAAGTGATATTTGTGGAGAGCTTACAGCCAAATTATAAACCAGCATCAACCAACATCAGTGACACTAAAACAAAGACAGCACTGCAAACAAGAAGCTAAGGCCTAAATCCTGCACCATACAGTTCCAAACATGCTGCTTTTCAAATCACTCAATAAAAGCTACAAGCTAAAACACCAGGACCGTACAGTGAGTTTCTGATGTGGTGCTGATGTGCTCTCTGAGGTTTGCAGAGGTTGCCTTACCCCGTCCATGTCGAATGTGAAGAACACCTGATCCACATAGCCACTGGCCTCCTCGCTCATCCCGGTCATTTCCAGCATGGATTTGAGCTCAAACAGCGTGATGAGGCCGGACGGAGACTCCTTCATGAACTTGGTGTACCAGTGGTGCATGTCTTCCTCCAGGATGTCGTCCAGGCTGGAGCTGTGGGAGCCCATGATGATGCAGCGGCAGGGGCAGTAGTGCTCTGAACCCTGGGCAGGTAAGGACAGACTGAAGCCTCATGCAAAAGCACCTTCTAATCTTTAAGTCTTGACGGGCCCAAAGCAGAGATAACCCGCTAATGGGATAAGGCTTCCTAGAAGTGAACCACTTGGTACACTCACAGAGGGAGGTTAGTTTCCAGCAAACTGTTGGAGATGAATATATAAATAAATGAATGAATAAATAAATAAGTATATATATATATATATATATATATATATATATATATATATATATATATATATATATATATATATATATATATATATATATATATATATATATATATATATATATATTATAAATAATAATATATATAATACATAAAATAAAATAAAATACTTGTAAGTATTGCAGTATTGCAGTTCATTACTTTAGTGAGACAGTGGAATAATCTAGGAAAGTCAGTGTAAATGTATCATTACTGCTATATTAATATTCGTAATTATACCTTCATTATACCTTAATTAAATTTTTCCTCACCAATAAAGCAAAATAGCACACAAGTAAAGTTATAAAGGACACTTTTATTTCAAACTAAACGAGTCTACTTTAAATTTAATATTAACCTGCTCTGCTTGTGCTTGACACATTTTGCTAATCAGCGGAACTCCTCTGGGAATTACCTCTGGGGGTTTCCTTTCTGTATAATCCTACTATTTGTGTTCTCCAACAGATCACAAGCTACTTATTAAATTACATAAAATCAAACATAAGCTATTATTACTCATCTTAACTCAGCATGTGTATTTTGAGAGCAAAGGGGTAAGTATAGCCTCAATGTGTCAGTGGACATAATGATAAGAATAGCCCACAGGTCTGCCCTATAATTCACTTTTGCCTGCTCACCACACCAACTCACAGGGACTTTTTTTCATTCATTACAAAACAAGCCCAATTATGAGACAAAAGCTTTATGTTGACAATATGAAAAGATTTAAACATTTGTCTTTCCTGCACTGCTCTTTCAGATATGATTTGGTTTGTCTAATGTTTGTGTTGACTGACAGTTACTCGTTATTTTTACTTGAATAATATTATTTTGAAATAACGTTACTCTTGTGTATGCTTTAGCTGCTCTACCCACCTCTGATTAGTTGAGCCAATACACTTCTATGTGTCTACACTTTGGAATAGATTTGATGCAAGCATGTATGTCCACTGATAATAATAATATGAGTTTTTAGTGCTTGAATAGAGAGAAACAGTACAGCTGATCAGGGGCTGACCTAGGATTGAGTGCATGGGGGATCTGAATGGCTCGTGCTGAAGGAGTGGTAGTAGGTCGTAGTCAGAGAGGTGCTTAAATTAGCAAATCTGGCTTTGAACAATTACCGCCACTTAAAATAGGACTGCGACGAAGGCCTGCCCTTAACAGTTATGAAGAGTTAGTGGAGTTTGTTTGTCCATGGAGTGATCAGGCTGGCACTGCATGTTAGAAGCCGGTGCCAGCTGTTACACAAAACATTTGGGTGCTTTATTGATCAAGAGCACTCCGACTGACCCTGAAAAGAAGCTTAGGGCGCACGGGTCTGCTCTCTGTAGATAAATACAAGCATTTGTTTACTCTGTGGATCACACCATCACATTATTATGGCCCTTTATGTGCACTGTATGACAAGAACTCAGACAAGAAGTAATTCAAATAGATTTAGCTTTACAAACACATTCTGATGAGCACACCACAATGCTTAAACATTGAAAAAAGTAGCACTTACATGTTGAAATAATACTGAACTAAACATGGATAACCTATACAATAAAAATGTAAACTGTTCAAAATTTAACTTTTTATTTAATAATATTTATTAATAATTTTATTTTAATCATTATTTATAACCATCTCAACTTTCAAATTCAAAGGCACACTAAACATAAGTGTATACTGTATTTTAGCAGTGACTTCAGTCAAGTCAAATATGAACTTTCACTTGATTGAAACAAAGTGTATGTTTTAAGTCACTTATATAATATATCAATATTATATAAATGTTTTAATCTAAACGCTAGTTTGAACTTTTTATATTGTTAAAATGCAAAAGTAGATTGACTTTTTACAATTGTATCTCAACCTTTTTAATTGTACGTTGTATACATGAAATAAAAAACATAAAAAATATGGACCCCAGGAAGACTAACACTAGACTTCTACGACACTGGTTGAAGTTAATGGGGACACAAATAAAGAATAAATAGAAATAGCATCTGAGAAAAACAGTCTTACCTCCATTCACAGAATGAAGTTCTATCCTTCCAAGTATCAGGGATTCAAGACTAAATCTCTAGATTAAGTTATTTTACGCAGTTGCCATTTGGCACACAGCATTTGTTTCCAAAGTGGATTGATGATTGTATGGATCATTACAGTAATAGTGTATAAGAAAGAATCACATTTTCTATTTAAATGAGTTCAGCATCTGTCGTTTTTCTATTTGAACAGAACTCATCTCTAATGTTTAAATGTTACCATTTACTTCCAGTCATTTACCTCTAGCCTTAATCTGATACAGACCTTATGAGAGTTTCCACATTAATTACCAATGCTGAGGCAATCTGACACACTTGCTATAACCAAATAACGCTTCCATTAACCTAGGGCAGATTAACAGAAGCAAGACTGCTAATTTGTGCCAATTTTGTGCCCCTCCAACAACCATCAACACTCACACATACCACATTCATACTAGGCAATGTGAGTGCAAGTGTCTTGCCTTTACTGCATATTTTGTATTTGTGTATAAAAGTCATTTTATTTACTAGTATTATTCATCGTTTGAACCATAAAGCTGAAGCAGGTTCCTAGTTTGTGAATTTTGCTCACTGACAAGGAAATAAAACTTATTCTGACACAAAAAACATGAAGAGTGATTGCGTCTCTAGGTCAAATAAATGTTACGCAGATGCTCTTCGAGGATCTATGGGGTGAGTAATAGTAGATCCGAGGCATTCTGAATTACAATAAAAGTCCTTTATTTAGGCAAAGCAGACATGCCAACACGTTTCTTTGGGGCAGATGTAAAGATTTTTAAAAAGTCACCAGGTGGTCTTAAATATGAAAACATAGTCAGGTGAGGTGGTGAGTCGAAAGACCACCCCATTACAAAAAAACTCACAGCCACAAAACACTGTAGTAGATTAAGCTCCATAGAGACGAGACAAAGGAGAGAGAGAACCTTTGTGGAAATAGCTCAACACCTGCTACTGGTGGTTATGTCCACATGAACATCTGTGCGTGCAATAAGAGGTGGGCACCCGCTATGACTAACAGCTATATTAATCTAGAAAATGTTGGGGTTTTTTGTTGTTTTAATAACAGTGTAAATACAGTATATACATCAAATTAATATTTGTACATATACAAAAAGAACACTGAGTTTTTTGTTTTTCTCTAAGAAAAAAATCTATGTCCTCATTAAGATCTGGAAAGTTTCTTGCAGAGTTTCCCTTCGACAGAGTTTTTAATCTGTCACCCCTGATAGTTTTGGGAATGACCTCCAAGACTATAACTTTAAGGTTGATGTTGCACCCAGAAAATTTGAAATGTTGTGCGATTGGGTAATTGGAGTTTTGTGTCTGGAGGGCATATTTGTGTTCAGATAACTAGTCGCTTAATCTCCTTTTAGTCAATCCAACATAGAAATAGTCACAACTGCAATCCAAACAATATCTTACATGAGTGGAGTCACAGTTCACAAAATGATGGCAGTGAACTATCTTTACACCACGGGAGTCTTTGGAAACATGCAGTCTGTCTACATTAAAAGTATTTTTTTAGCAATGAAAATGTGTGGAAAAAAAGTTGTGGAAAAGTTACATAGTGCACCTTTAACTTTACCTTGAAAAAAGTATTCATGAGAGCGGACTCGTCTACAAATCTGACCTCTAACCTCCTTGTCTCAGTGTAGATAAATTTAATCCCAGATGGTAAAACATGACAAGTGGGTGATCGACCTTCCATCAGAGAAGTTACATATTCAAACTTTGAGACTCTTTTCCCTCTGCAGTAAAAACATGGTGGACTTTCCCTCTTTTGTCCGTGTTTTGGCTCATTTTCAACCGACCACCTCCAATCAAAGCAGGGCCTCCTCCAGGAACTGTACAACGGCCCCAACAGGAACCTACAATGTGAGTAACTAATGAATTCTACACAACACATCCAATATTTATCAGGGCTGGGGACTGGTTCAAGGATATCTGTGGAACATTATTAAATCACTATTAGAGTAGTATTAATTCATACTGCTGCTAATGCCTTACTTACAGGCTACTACTAACTTTTAGGCTGCTACCAATGATAACGCTTATGATCTCTACTATGGCTGCTGCTACTGCCACTACTACTACTACTACCAAAATTGGTCAAACAGTGCCATCTCCTGGTTGTATTCCCTCCCCACATAATTCCATTCATGGTTTTCCCAGTTGTTTTTCAGTTGTATGATCAGGATTGACATGGGAAGATCTCCAGAGCAGAACTGATTCAGGTCAGCAGCAATTTTCAAAACGATTTCCTCCCTACATATGTCCCTAAAAGTTAAATAAATGAATGCAGCTTGACTAAATCGGGTATAGCCCAACCTAAACCAGGGCTAAACCTAGGTCTAAACCTGCCATCTAAAGCATAACTAAGGCAAGACTTAACAAAGCTAAAATTTGTGTTCTGAATTGGACCCACCTTTCACTGCCACTTGGACCATCTCCAAATTTTGAGCTAGGCTTGGTCAGGAATACCTTAGCTGGGAGATTTAACTGGGTTTGAAATAGTTCCACCAAACCAAGTCAGAACCATTTCTAAACCAGGTCATTTTTAAAACAGATCCAAAACCAGCTCTAAACTATTTATAAACCAGGTCTGAGGTCTAAATTGGTTAGAATCAGGTCTAAACTAGTTCTAAACAGGTCCAAAGCAGGCCCCCACCAGGTCTAAAGCAGCCCAGTTCTAAACTAGACCTAAACCAGTTCTAAACCAGGCCTAACCCACACAGTTTTATTGATGGTCCCACATTAGCTATATATATGAGAGAGAGAGAGAGAGAGAGAGAGAGAGAGAGAGAGAGAGAGAGAGAGAGAGAGAGAGAGAGAGAGAGAGAGAGGGAGAGGGAGGGAGAGGTAACCAATGAAATTGTAAAAAAAAAAAAAGGCTCACTACTGGCCCCTGCATGCCCTGCAACGCTCTCTCTCAGGCACCTCACTCCACCTTGGACTTTCTATTGCGCAGAAGTTGGCAGTCCGTCGGAGAGTTTGCTATAAGTAAAAGTATTTCATCTCATGTTGTATTCACATTCAAGATATCATCATTTTAAATGCAGGGCAATGGCCAGTGGTGGAAAAAGTACTCAATGTTGTTAAGGTGTTTTGTAACACCTGTGCAAGACGTCATTTCACCATCTACAAAACATCTCCAAACCTTGCCCCCTTCTAAACCTCCCAGATGCAAAGAAACTTGTCCATGCCTTATCTCCTCAAGGTTGGATTATTGTAATGGACTTTTTGTCGGGATTCCTGCCAAAGACATTAAAAAACTACAATACATTAAAAACAGTGCCGCCAGAATATCCTAATGAAAGTCAGAAAATTTGAACATATCACTCCTATTCTCAAATCACAGCACTGGCTCCAAGTTTCATTCCAAATTGAATACAAAAACCTTCTGCTGACCCATAAATGCATCACTGGTCAGGCACCACTGTATCTGCAAGACCTGATCACTTTGCAATCTTCAAACCGCACCCTCAGATCTTCAGGTAGCTCCATCAGGTCCCCCCCACAAGGCTCCGTACAATGGGGGACCGAGCCTTCTGTTCAGCTGCACCATGACTCTGGATGTGCCTCCCTGCCTCAGCCGAGAGCCACACAGAGCCTGGACTTTTTTTTAAAGCTAATCTAAAGACCTTTTTATTTAGAAAAGATTATTGTTGGTATTTTTTAGCATTTAGCAGTTAGTATTGGTTTAAAATTCTTGTTTTATTGTGGCTCTCTGAGATTCTCTGGAATGAAGAGTGCATTGTAAATAACATTTATAATAATAATAAAAATACTGTAATAATAAAAATTATTAGTATTTTTGTTATTGCTAAAGTAAAAGTACAGACACCATATCACATCATATTTTTACTTAAATAAAGTGTTAAAGTTCTTGCTTAAAAATGTACTGAAAGAAATAAAAGTATTTTGCTCAGACTTTGAGATCTTATAAGGTTTCACATGTAGTGTTTTTTTTTTTGCTGAATTTCATTCAACAGAAAGTTAGGTTTTTCTATTCTATTTTATTTTTTATTTTTTTTGGATCAAACCATGAACATTGTTAATAAACCCTCAGCCTTTTCAGCAGGTTTAAAACAATAATGAGAAATACTTCAGTCCAGTTAAAAAATGTAGTGGAGTACAAAGTACAGAAACCTGTTCTAAAATGTAGTGAAGTAGAAATCCCTACAATTTTAACTTAAGTACATTACTTTACAACTTTTACTTTATTACGTTCCACCACAGGCAACGGTCTAAATAACTCTATTGGAGAATTACTGTTTTGGAAGAAATATCCAAACTTTAACCTTGTCATTATTTGTTTGGGATTGACTGCATAAAGTTGCCATATTAATCTTATGGTTTAAAGACCTTTTAACTGACAGTGATCACAGGTTGAATAATCGTACCATTTTCAGAAGCTATTGTGAGGGATAGAGTTCATGAACTTGATGAACTTTGTGCCAGTTTTTGTTTCATGTGGACAGGCCCAGTAATAGAGAGATATTAACCATAAACCAGATCAACTAATCTGTAATCTGACAGTTAAACAGCAAAGTCCACCTTAGAATTCTGACCTGCCTCCAACTCAGTTTAAACTAGATGGACAATGTTGTGATATCTGATTGCCGTGGGGAGTAAAAGACACATCTCAAAGTAGTCGATGTGTGGAGATTACAGAATGTCCAGAACACAGATAATCCGTAGGCACAAACACAGAACTAAAACTGATGCAAAATTTAAATAACCAAAATCTGCAGAAGTAAATTAAATATATTAAAATAAATAATAAATTTACCATCACATTTATAGCCTCAACTATTTAAAGAAGGCCTATTGTGCTTGAGCCTGAAATATAGTTATAATCTCTGACACCCGTAAATCATAATGTTGTAATTTTCACTTTTGAAATTGTAATATTCATCTAAACCAACTTAATAAAAGAAACAATTCCACTGATTTCAGCGTTAGAAAACTGCGGTGCCAAAACCAATAAATTAACTTAGGAGGGGCTAGGACAGGGGTCGGCAACCAGCGGCTCTGAACCGCATTCGGCTCTTTTATACTTGTACTGCGGCTCTGCATGGCTTGTGAAAATAAATTATATATATTATATTATAATAAAGTAATTAACTGAATTGTATTTTATTTGTGTTAGTTCTTTTTTAAATTGTAGTTTAAATTGGAAGATTATTGTGATCTTGAAATATTAAAATAAAATTATATTTGCTTATTTTTTGTTGCTCAAAATATGCGTCATACTCGTGGAACTATGTTAAAAACAAACTCAGTCCTGCATAAAGATACTGCCCCAATTTTCAAACACTGTGCAGAGGTTCAGGAGCACGAGAATCTTCTCCTGCGTAACTTTCGCCCGTCCCTCAGGACACGCTAATAAGCTTGTCTGTAGATATATTGCCACAGAAATCCGTTTGATATAATGGCAGGTATATTATATCTGTGCTAGATCTGCTCTTGTCCTCCGTGATTACGTATCATGTATAACATGTCAGATACAAAAGTAGCTCAAAAGTAGAGCCACAAGCTAGTGAAAATGAGCCAAAACAAAAGTCTTTGGAGAGCTTTTCTGCAAAGGAGAAAATGCCAAATGGGGAGTCAGAAGAAGAGCCTACGAACTCCAAGAAAAAGAAAGCTAAATTTAACAGACAAAAATATGGGTTTGTTGCTACAGGTGACTATAACACGCCAAGTCTGCTCCATATGCAGAGAAAAGTGAACGAGGCAATGAAACCTTCAAAACTGCTTTAGCACATGGAGGCTAAGCACCCTGGATTAAAAGATAAGCCTTAAGAGCAGGGGCGTCAAACACATTTTCACCAAGGGCCACAACCGCAAAATGGCTGGTCTCAAAAGGCCAGATGT
This sequence comes from Periophthalmus modestus, assembly GCA_019594935.1. Lineage (NCBI taxonomy): Eukaryota > Metazoa > Chordata > Actinopteri > Gobiiformes > Gobiidae > Periophthalmus > Periophthalmus modestus. Next base: position 8,917,537 of record JAIEZT010000016.1, read on the forward strand.
AAAATAAATCTAATTACTTTTTTACCTTATTAGTTGTATGTATAAGTATGTATTTATTACTTATTCAAGTTACAAATAATGCATATGCATTTGCCTAGGTGTAAAAAATATGGCTGTGTAACTGCGTATCTCTTGATAAAATGACATTTCAAGACCATCCTACCTTTTAATTTACCCTGTTGAGGGCCACATAAAATGATGTGGAGGGCCACATTTGGCCCGCGGGCCGTGAGTTTGACACATATGCTGTAGAGTTTTTTGAAAGAAATTATGGAACAGACTGGACATAAACACTTAAACGGGAGTCATTGTGTCCCATCACTCCTGATGGGACCACCTCATCGCAAACAATATATACATTGTCATCTTTATTTTAGATGTCAAAAAATATTTGCAGCTCCCACTGTTTTTTGGTTTGTTTGTTTTTTGTTTGTGGAAACCAGGTCCAAATGGCTCTTTGGGTGTTAAAGGTTGCCAAACCCTGGTCTAACCCTTTACAGCGTAGGCCTGTTGACATGGGAATTGTGCATTGCATTTATTTTAAAAACAAACAACATTTCAAATTCTTGTCCGAGAAAACACGTTTGTCACGTTTTTGCCTTTCACTCGAAGATTTGAGAAAAAGCAGCTGATCCAGTGTTTTCACTGCGCCTGACAAGTGTCCTCGTGCCAGTTTACAGCGCTTTCATCATGGAGCACGTAGAATGTGACAGCGCCCCCTACAGTGCCGTGTAACCAATGATATTCACCTGTGATCTAATTTGATCTCTTTTTCATTGGACGGTTCCGATAATTAAATACATGATTTGTATTTAAGTTGTTGCTAAGCTCATTAAACTTTAGGTAACACTAAGTGTCCAAATGTGGCCAAATGCAGCGCCAATTTGACGCCTTAAACGCTGCTTTGTTCATTTAGGCGTTTATTGTCATCTGCACTGATCTAAGTACTCAAGTTGAATTTGTTAGATTATCGTGCAGATTTTGGCTTGTTTATCCTCAATTTATTCTAGATTTAGGCTTGTCTTGCTTTAGATGAAACTACTACTTGAAAAGCCAAATATTATAGAAGACTTTATGAGAAATGTTTAGACAAACATTTCAGAAATGTTTAGACAACATTTCTGTATAAAATAACTTGAACTATTCTCTGGTTTCCGGGTTGTGTTGCCTGGTCACTTGTTTGACCACTCCTAGAGCACCTGGTCCAGGAGGGAGTCCTGGGGTCTGACTGAACAGGTAAGAAACTCAATCAGACTCATTTGATTATAATTAATTACATGACACATCTCATCACATTGTCATTATAGTACATTGTGTAGTGGATAAAATGAGCTTTAAAGCATGTACAGGCTTTTGTACCCTGTGCCACCAGTGAGACTCGTACCACAGTTTGTGAACCAGTACACTTCACTAAAACTAATGTAAGCTAACTCGCCTCTGCGACCCATGGACCGCGAGCAGCACTCTCGCTCCTGAGCCACCCCAAGCCTCTGTACCCGCCTCTGTCCCAGCTAATGAACCCAGACGTCACTTGTTTAACCGCTTTTACAGCATCTGGTCCAAGAGGGAGTCCTAGGGTCTGACTGAACAGGTAAGAAACTCAATCACTCATTTGAGTATAATTAATTACATGACACATCTCATCACGCTGGCTTTGAAGAGCAAAACTGAACTGGTAAGAGTAAATTCAAGTTCATAAAGTTTCCCCTGCTATTTTACCAAGCAGTAACAAGGCCATGCATTAGCCAAATTCATGCAGTATATTTCCAATTCAGTTAGTATGCTCAAAAAGCACATTGCCCTGCCTCTCCTGAACAGGTCCAGGTCTCCACCTCTGAGTACTCTGTCCCAGTCCAGCCCCATCCTGAGTCTACCCCTGCCCTGCCCTCCTGCTGCCCCCTTGCCCCTGGTAGTCCTCTGCCATGGCTACACTGTGGAGAAGTATCAGGACATCTACTAGATCATAACAGTACGGTCTGGACGACATGGACCCAGCAGCTTTGGACTCAGTTGAACATGCCCTCCAGCCATGGCTCTCTTCTAATTGCACCAGAGTCTTCAAAATTTGATGGAAGCACAAGGAGCACTAGGACAACAGGAAACTCATGTTGGAAAATTGGTTGAAGATTTGGTTAATAAGCTTGCCATTCCTGTGACGTCTGCACATCAAACTGCTCCCCTGGTTTTGGGTTTCCCCTGGCTCAGAATTCACAATTGCATAATTGATTGGTCCCCTGGGAAAATCATAAGTTGGAGTTTTTTTCTGCCACTCATCTTGTCTCCAGTCTGTCTTCCCTCCTACAAAGGACGTTTTAGAGACTACTCTCAAGCCTTGTTTTCAGCTGACTACCATGATCTGGCTGACGTTTTTAGCAAGGACAAGTCACTTTCTCTTCCACCGGCCCCATGACTGTCCCATTGAACTTCTTCCTAGGCCTCTCTTCCTGCTGGTCGCCTGTACGATCTAACCTAACCTGACCTGAGAGACAAGCCATGGAGGTGTATAACAAGGAATCGCTGGCAGCAGGTATAATTTGGCCTTCTTCCTCCGTCATGAAGTGGGATTCTTCTTAGTTGATATGAAAGATAAAACACGTTGTCCTATGTATTATTACTGTAAAATTCAAGTACTCACTGTCTTTAATCTCCTTTTTTTTGAGCATCTGCAGAGATCTTTACCAAACTGGATCTCCTCAACATGTATCACCTGGTTCAGATAAAAGAAGGCGACGAGGGGAAGACGGCTTTCAACACTCCACTGGGCCACATTGATTATTTGGTCATGCCACTTACCAACATGCCAGCTCTCAGCTTTTTTTTTCCTGCTCTGTGGATGGACAAATATGTACTGTTTTTATGTCCTTTCAATGTTTTTTATATGTGTTTGTCTTTGTTTTTTTTTTTGGTATTCTCTTGCTGCAAAACTAATTGCCCCATGGGGGACACAAATAAAGTGAAGTTGAAGTTGAAGCTCACAGCCTCTCTCTCTCTGCACTATACCAGGGCTGGTAAACCCATTTACACCCAAGCTCCAACTTCCTGGCTGATGTGTTGAGATGTTGATTCAGCATTTTCACATAATGTTCTTTTCTCATGATGCCATCTATTTTGTGAAGTGCACCAGTCCCTCCTGCAGCAAAACAACCCCACAATGAGATGCTGCCACCCCCGTGGTTCACAGTTGGGATGGTGTTCTCAGACTTCCAAGTTTCCTCCTTTTTCCTTCAAATACAACAATGCTCATTATGGTCAAACAATTTTAGTTTCGTCAGACCACAGGGCATGTCTCCAGAAATGAAGCTCTTTGTCCCTGTGTCTTTGCAAACTGTAGTCTGTTTTTATGTTTCTTCAGCAGCATCTTCACAGTATTTTGCTTTCATTCTTGGGTTGAGCTGCACATTTTTCACTAAAGCACGTTCATGACACGCCCTCATCACACACTCATGCTGAGTCCCTAATAACAGTGAATATCTATCCTTCAGCAGTACATGAGAAGTTGGAATAAGGAATAGTGCAGCATTGCTTGTAGTTAATACATCTGTGTGCTGCAGATGGAAAATAGCAGTAGCTAAATCTGGTACAAATTATCTCTTCTTTTGTTAGATTAATGAATTTGTACATGGTTCCTGACAAAGAAAGAATAAAAGAATGAAGAAAGAAAGAAAGAGAATGTATTCACACATCTGAGTGTGTAGCATAAAGTACTGCAGCTGAAAAAAAATCCTTCAACATGTTTATACTGAATCTGTGTATCATCCAGTCATGATTAGTCATTTATTTTCACAAATAAGTTTGTATCAATCCAAAAACTATAACATATATGCTCTAACATCAGCCTCATTGTTGATAGCAGAGGATTGGAGTGGACTGTGGATGTCTAAAAACACTGCTTTATGTGTTCTCTATGTGTTCAGCTTTTATTTAAAAAAAATCAACAAGATCGACCCCCCTATACAGTACAGCAATCGATATTCTTTTGTCTATATCAATAATAATGTCCAGTTGCGGATGTGAGCTTAACGTCCCTCTACTGCAGTACCACGGGCTACCAGTGTGCGGCAGCAACACGCCACACGGCCACAGCGAGGAGCGCCTGAAGGAGCTAGCTTTATTACCATGGCAACCAGCTAGGAAGGATAAGTGACAGAAAATAGAAAAAGTGACAAAATCAAACGGGGTGTAAAATGTCTAAAGGCCAAAGGCTGACAGCTTTGGTGGAGGAGCGGCTAACTGCGGCTAAGGAAAACACATATGGGCTGTTATTAATTATAGCCGAGTATGAGGACGAACTGTGTCGCTCTAAACAGGACAACGAGGGAACCAACGGCTCCTGGACACTTTCTGCGCGCTTTGAGCCCAAGATTCGTGCTGACCAGAGCCGGTAAGTCTGATGTGTCCAAGCTAGACACGTGTTAAAGCGTCTCTGTTAAATGAGGAGAAAAAGCAAATGATAGAAACTTTACGCCGTGTCTATACAGACACAACTTGTAGAACTGTAGAGCTCGAGATGTCAAAAAGTTGCCGTTACTGTCCAAATGTGCCGTACGTCGTACACGTATTAGCAACAACAATACAAGTCTAAAAGAGCCGTGCAACATACATCCATCACATTATAGTTTGTCAATACTTTTGAATGATAGTTGTGGTAGGACACATTAAACCTTAGTTTAATGTGTCCTACCACAACTCTGCAGACTCTCAGATATATGTTTCATTGGCAGCAGGTGAATATGGACAGTGGATTCACTTTGCTACTGCATCCAACAGATCAGTGTGTGGATGCAAAACAACTTTCTCCAGCTAAACTCAGACAAGACTAAAGTCATAGTCTTTGGTCCACAGAAACATAGAGAAATGTCAGCAGTCACCTCCAGTCACTCTCTCTAAAACCTTCAAATCAGGCTAGAAATCTAGGGGTACTAATGGACTCAGATTTTAACTTTAATGGCCACATCAAATCAACACCTGCAGCTTTTTGCCATCTAAAAACATTGCAAAAATCAAAGATTTACAGGCAAAAACAGACTTAAAGAGATTTATCCATGCATTTGCCTCCAGTAGGTTAGACTACTGTAACAGCCTGCTCACTGGCCTCTCCAAACGAGCCTTAAGACAACTGCAGTACATCCAGAATGCTGCTGCTCGGGTCCTCACTAGAACCAAGAAGTTTGAGCACGTGTCCTGTGCTCAGGTCTCTGCACTGACTCCTGTGGCTCAGAGAATAGACTTTAAAGCAGCTCTGCTTGTGAACAAGTCTCTCCATGGACCAGCATCTCCCACATGTTAGTGCCACATGAACCATCTCACACTCTGAGAACTTCAGAGACCAGCCTCCTGCTGGTGTCCAGAGTCAGGACTAAACATGGAGAATCAGCGTTTGAGTTTTCTGCAGCTAAAACCTGGAACTGTCTTCTTGAAGATGTGAGAAAGGCCTCTACTTTGACAATGTTTAAATCCAACTCACTCCCACTCAAAAAAGTTCTGTTTAGCTGCACATATGACTGAAAGGTTTTTATTCTGCAATTTTCTCCTTTAATGTTTATTTTATGATGATAATTTGTGATTATTTATGTTTTGATTTGATGTATTGTGATTTGAATGTCTTTCTTATTTTGTAAAGCACTTTAAACTACCTTTTACTGTACAAATAAACTTTCCTTTCCTATTTAACATCTTCAAATCTCCATTGGTTTAACATTAGGGGAAGTGAACATTCTGTGTGACAACACACTCCTGATCTCAGAAAGTTTGGATTTGGACTAAATGGACAACGTCATGAACAAATAATATGTATGTTTGTGTATTTGTAAGTAATTGTCATCTTTGTTTGTTCATTGTCTTCTACAGGTGTCCACGTGTCCTCTCTGAGTCCTGGTCTCGCTCTGAAACAGGAAATTCCAGAGACTCGACATATTAAAGAGGAGCCAGAAGAACAGCACGTCAAACAGGGAGAACAGGAGCTGCAAGTGTGAGTCCCATCACTTTCAGCACAATTTATTATAAATTATGATCAGATTAGAAATATGTCTTAATTCAGGGACATTTAAGAATAGTCAGAAGTATAAAGTGCTGATTTAATCCCATGTACAGGGTTAGCAGGTTTTATACATAAAAATACTTTATGCAGACATAGACACTGGCTTTTTCTTCAGGTCTGTCCCTGAGTCCAATGATGGCTGTGTGAAGACAGAAGAGTCCTCACTGTTTCAACGACAAGAAACTGATCACAGAGAGGACACACAGGGAAAGGACATCAGCTCAGAAACACAGGTCCGCAGAGAGGACACACAGGGTGAAGACATCAGCTCACAGACACATGTCCACCTCGATACTGAGGGAGACACGGAGCACTCTTCTGACACTGACAGTAATGAAGACTGGCATCCTCCAATCATCTTTTCAGCTGCACAGATAGAGACAGAGGCAGATGGGGACCGCTACAACCAAGTCCAGACCAGAGCCAAAAGCACCACTGCACCAAACTCAAGTCTATCCCCCAAATACAAGTCTGGTGCGTAATAGTGTTACGGGGTTAGAGTCCACAGTGAGGGTTAAAGTCCCTCACGAAGAAAGTTTAAGGTATTGTTACGGGGTTAGAGTCCCCAGTGAGGGTTAAAGTCCCTCACAAAGCCGTGTTCAGGTTAAAGTCCTGATAGTAAAACAGGTTAAAGTCCTGTATACAGGTTTGAGTCCTGTGACCTACCGTGGACTGGTGTAGTGGGCAGACGTGTCCCTACGTAGCTGGGTGCGTACAGCGCTTCCCTGGGGAGTTTTGGGTCCCTCAAAAATAATAAAAGCACGGGGTTAGAGTCCACAACTGGTGCGTAATAGTGTTACGGGGTTAGAGTTCCCAGTGAGGGTTAAAGTCCCTCACAAAGAAAGGTTCAGGTTAAAGTCCTGATAGTAAAACAGGTTAAAGTCCTCTATACAGGTTTGAATTGTATTGTTTTGATTTGTATGATTTCAGTGTCTTTCTTACTCTGTAAAGCACTTTGAATTATCTTGTGTACGAATTGTGCTATACAAATAAACTTGCCTTGCCTTGCCTTGCCACCAGAACCCAGAGCTACTGTGGACAATGCGGAAGTGTCAGGAACAGCCGGAGGAGCTGCAGGGAAGAAACACCGGTGCTCTGTTACTAAAAAGAGATTTGGCTTAAAACACAATTTAATAAGACACTTTAGAGTTCACCGAGGGGAGAATCCTTACAGCTGTTCTGTCTGTAAGAAAGCACTTACTCAAAAGGGTAATCTCACAAAACACATGAGAACACACGCACAGGAGAGAAACCTTACAGCTGTTTTTTCTGTAAGAAAGCATTTACTGTAAAGGATACTCTCACAAAACACATGAGAACACACACAGGCGAGAAACCTTACAGCTGTTCTGTCTGTGAGAATGCATTTACAGTAAAGAGTAATCTCACAAATCACATGAGAACACACAGGAGACAAACCTTACAGTTGTTCTGTCTGTGAGAAAGCATTTACTGAAAAGTGTCATCTGAAAAATCACATGAGAACACACACAGAACACAAACCTTACAGCTGTTCTGTCTGTAAGAAAGCATTTACTGTAAAGGATACTCTCACAAAACATGAGAATACACACGGGAGAGAAACCTTACAGATGTTCTGTCTGTGAGAAAGCATTTAGTGAAAAGAGTAATCTCACAAATCACATGAGAACACACACAGGAGAAAAACCTTACAGCTGTTCTGTCTGTAATAAATGATTTGCTGTGAGCAGCAATTTGAAAAGACATAAGAGAAGTCACACAGGAGAGAAATAGCTTGAACAGAGCGTGACAGAAGGTTTTTGGGTTGGGTTTATGTTTTACAACAAGAGCCAGTTGTTTTAAATGAAGATGAAGTTCTTTTATAGAATGTATTGTTAAGTCTAAAAAATAAACGTTTGTGCTTAATTTCTGTGTAATTACTAAGCCTGCCCACTTTAAACTAAAGCAACATCTTCTGTTTGCACAAATAAACTTAGGTAATATTGTTATGTTTGTGGCGCCATGGTTGACCAACTACTACATTTCTAGTGTGAAATGTATACAGATTACATCCATTATATTCTCTCTTTCTCTCTCCCTCATCCTCTCTCTCTTTCTCTCCCTCTTTCTTCCTCCCCCTCTTTCTCTCCCTCTCTCTCTCTCTTTCTCTCCCTCTTTCTTCCTCCCCCTCTTTCTCTCCCTCTCTCACTCTCCCTCTCTCATGGCTCACACTCAAATACATGCATGAAACTTTGCCCCTCTCTTAAAAAGGGGGTTTACTCACTTGCTGTAGACGAAAGCAGCGACACATCTGAGTGACTCTAAACTTTGCGTTACGGAGGAACTTTTAGGATTAAAATCCATGCATGGCACAACCACAGGAAAAGAAATCTTTGAGGAGGTGTCCAGTTGTTTCAATGAAATGAGGCTGCCCTGGGATAAACTTGTAGCACTGACGACAGATGGTGCGCCCGCGATGTGCGGTCAAAAGAGTGGATTGGTGGGCAGGATGCAGGAGAAGATGCAGGAGAACGATGCAGGTGAGCTTACAGTTTACCACTGCATCATACACCAAGAAGCCTTACAGTTACAGACATGTACAGTACAGTGAGGGCCTTTAGAACCAAGCTTTGCTTGTGGGAGACTCAGATGCTGGAAACTTGGCTCATTTCCTGTGCTGCCAAATCATGAAAGAGCAGACTGCCGTGCTGCCCCTTGCAGAGTTTGTTGAAAAACTAAGCGTACTCAGTTTTCCCGATGATTTGCGGACTTCTAAGCCCAGAAATGCAGATTTGAACTACTCAGCAATTTGTTTGCGATTGACGTGACGAGCGCACCAACCAACCTCCAAATGGAGCTGATTGAGGTCCAGTGTAGTGACACGCTCAAGTCAAAGTATGACTCTGTCGGTGCGGCGCAGTTCCTACAGTGCCACACTGCCACAACTCTGTGCACAAGCTGCTCAAATGCTCTCTATGTTCAGCAGCACATATCTATATGAACAACTCTTCTCTTTGATGAAGATGAAAAAAACACCACTGACGAACACTTTCATTCAGCCCTAAGGATTTCCTCATCTCAGAGTCTGACCCCAGACTTTGATGAACTTGCATCTAAAAAGAGATGCCAGGTATCTCCTTTGACCCATGTGTATCAGAGTAAATCACAGTTCAGAAAACTGACATTGGATGAATGTTTTCTTTATGTCTTTGGACTGTTCATAGTTGAAAAATTTGATTTTCATTGAAGCAAGTTATTATTTTTGACTAGTTGTTAGCTTGTGGAAAAAAAATATTTAAATTTTAAAGGAGCTCAAAAGCTACAAATATTATTTAGACATATTATTTCAGACATATCATTTATTTAAAAATGTGTTTCTCATTTGTTAATGCTTGTTCTGGATTCAGAGTGTAAGCAAAACTATTATTAAACATTTATTTTAATAAGAAAAGGTTTAACGTTACATATCTCAAAAGAAGAGAAAACATCCAGATGTTGTTGAAAATTTTCAATGAATATATATATATTTTAAAATATTTGTGTTTTAATGAATATTAAAAATAGTTTGGCTCATGACTTGGTCCCAGTTTTTAATTTTGGCCCTCTGTGAATTTGAGTTTGACACCCCTGCCATAGACGTAAAAGCATCTGTCCCATAACTGATTGGCGACTTGTTTTGTTGACTGATCAGGGCACTGGAACGCATGGGCCATTTTAGTAAAGTGTTTGGTTACCACTAAAACATCCACACTCCGACCTTTTGCATCCTCAGTTGACCAGAAATCAAGACACACTAGCGGCCTCGTGGTGTTTATGGCAAGACGAAGTTCAAATCTGTCAACTGGACAAATCGTTGTAGGAGTGAAGACGTTTCGCTGCTCATCCAAGCCACTTCTTCAGTTCTGATCAGATTGCTGGTGAACACTGCTTTATATCTATCTCCAGGGGCTAACTCTTTCTGTAGGGAGGGGCTAACTGCACTGAAACTGTAAACACCTATTGTCTCCAGTTTCAGCTGAAACTACCCTATTCAGCCCTTAACGACCCTGCTATTGTTCCCATTGTTCTGGGTCTAAGAATGGAGTTGTAGATGGGGGAGAGATTATGTCTCAAGCCTCCATTCCTGTTTAAAGAAGGATTCTCTTTCCTAACAAAAATAGCTTCTTTAACTCCCCTCTCAAACCATTTCTTTTCTCTGGCTAAGATCTGAACTTCACTATCTTCAAAGGAGTGGTTAGTGGCTTTCAGATGTAGATGCACGGCGGACTGGGGTCCAGAGGAACTCTCACGCCGATGTTGGTACATCCTCTTGTGGAGTAGCTGTTTAGTTTCTCCAATGTAACGCTCACTGCACTCTTCACTACACTGAATAGAATAGACTACATTACTTTGTTTGTGGCTCGGGATCTTGTCCTTAGGGTGAACCAGTTTTTGTCTTAACGTGTTTGTAGCTTTGAAAAAGACAGGAATCTCATGTTGTCTGAAGATCCTCTGAAGTTTTTCAGACACACCTGATGTGTAAGGAATGGTACCCCTCTCCTTCTAGGTTCAGATTCCCTGTTGTCTTGTTTTTTAGCTCTCTTAGATCTATTGAAGGCCCATTTTGGATATCCACAAGCAGAGAGGGCTTTCTCCACGTGTTGCTCCTCCTTCACTTTTCCCTCTGAGTTTGTGGGCACCACTTGGGCTCTGTGCTGTAAAGTACGTGGTGTTTATGCTTTCAAGCGGAGCTCTTCCCTCCGGATCAGCAGTCTTACTCACAAAGCAATGTTTGCAGCATCTGACGTATTCACGAGTGCTTTGCTTGTCTTCATGTTCTCATATATGTTTACGTGGCACTGAAGTGACGAGGGCCCCAGGGGCAAATTCTGCTTAGGGGCCCCTGAAGTCCAGGGCCCTATGGATTGGTCTGATACAGATACAGATGCTTGTTCTTTTAAAGAAGGTTTGTGCATTTTATCTTATAGGAGTATGAATTTGCTTTTTACACCTTCCTCTCAGTCCCATAAAAAGGGCTTTGATTGGCGGGTGGCCCCAGCAGTATAAGTTGAGAACCCACGGTGAAAGGTAAGACATGTCCCTGTGTTGAAGACAGAGGACAAATACAGGTCAGGGCCCCTTCAGTGTAACACAAGTATATTATTGAACCTGTCTGATCATCAAATATGTGTTATTTTATCTATGTCCAGAAATGTGTTCCAATGTGAGGCTGGAGTCAGCACGGATCCACCATGAACTAGTAAAGAGCAAGAGCAATAGTAAAGATCAATACAAAAGTCATAATTTTATTAATGACATTAGACTGTTGTTTTCACGGGAATCATTTTATTTTTCACAGAGCTCAGTCTGGTGGAGCTGTCCATGGTATCGTCGACATAGTGCAGTGAACCACCACCGGAGGGAGCCCTGATCATTAGAACATGACTCAACACAGTGAGAAGGTATTCTGTCTCTGGAGAAATCATGCAAATTGTTTTGTAACTCGAGATTATTGCACTTTTAGGATCTATATGGAGGACTGTAGTTTAATCCTGCCAAACTCGAATCTAATATGTCAAAATGAGCTACATGATTGATTAGACTTTTGTTTAGATTTCATTAAAGGAACCCAAGTCCAGTTTCCACATATCTGTTCCTGTCTGTATCTGACAGAAAAAACAAACAAACAAACATTTCCAGTCATCACCATCTCTGCTATGTCTTCTGCAAGTCCAAACACTTCTCCAGCTCTAGTTCCAGTCAGATGTAGTCAGAAGAACACAGATCCACATAATCTCTGTAAACACATGTTAAGCCTGTATATATAAATTAGAATAAAACATTACACCAAAATCTAACCAAAAGTGTTTCGGGACCCAGAAATATTTCTGGAGACCAACCAGATGCTCTGGCCCACATGAGAAGAAGAAGTGAACAAACCCTGGTCCAAAAAGAGACCTTCAGGCTGTGTGATCTGCTGTTCCTCTCAAAAAAAGTCTAATCACACAGTTTCTTTGTTTAGGAAGGAATTCTGAAACACCACTCCTGATGAAGATCTCCAGAGGAACAAGAACCTCCTACAACGGTGAGAGGAAAGAACCAAGTCTTTATACGATTTACAACAAAATACTATGAGAGCGAATGCAATGTTGTCATAGTGACAAGTTTCCTCTGTGCTCTCCCTCCTTCCTGTGTGTTGCTGTTGTGGGTGTGGCTACTCTACTGTGACTACTGAGAAGAATCAGGCATTTAAGCTCTTTACATCCAAACTCAGTTTTAAATTTTTTGCTTACTGTGTTTTTTTTTTTCGTTTTCTGTGACTCTCAGATCTCTGTGCCTCCCAATCTGCTCCAGCTCCGGTATCTACCTTCTCCAGCTCCAACCTCACAGCCTCTGCCACCATCTTGCCTGTAAAATAATCTTTGTTGCTTGCGTGCCTTTTTGTCTGCTTTTGTGTCCATCTACCACTCTGTCGTGGATCTCATGCTGACGTATGTTTCATCGGCCAGAATAATTTCTGGTCACATTTTATAACTCACTATCAGTTCATTTTTATATTTACTTGGTAGTTGGGTAACATTTTCCTTCAGAGCTTTTCTATTTTAATTAAATTTTACTTGGTTGTATTATTGAAATTATTGTACAACAGACAGGTAAAGTTTTATCTTACTGTCCTTGAACAGATCTTGGTCCTGGTTTAGTCCTGGTTTAAATTTATTTAGTCCTTGGTTTGTCCTGGTTTTGTCTGGTATTAGCCTTGGGTCAGCCCTGCTGTACTTAGTTTGGTCTTTGCTTTAGTCCTTATTTAGAGCTAGACTTTCCTTTAAAACTTGTCTGTAGTTGCTGATGTTTCGTGTATCTGGCTGTTTGCAGGTACCTCAGTGGCTCTCCCTGTCCCTACAGTCCAGAAGTGGGCCGGAGGATTAAGCAGCACCTGGGGAGAAGCTGGAGCAGCCCCACGTCAGCCAAATTTTTGCATTCATAAAAAATAACTTACCTTATCTCCTTTTCTCCATTGTCCTGTGAAATCCAGACCAATAGCTCCAGCCCTGTCCCAGAGAGGTAGGAGCCCCACAGTAAGAGGCTGTGTCACCCTAAGTCAGAGCACCCTGGGGAGCCTCTGTCCTCTAGACGCTTTGTGCTGAGGTTCAGACAGCAACACATCCGAAAACCTGGGTACACGGTGGACAATGTGTCTGAGCAGGTAGACAGTTATTTTTAATGCATGTCCAGTAGTATATTCATTCATGTCTATGAATCCAGTAATGCAATTATTAATCTAAGTTACACATTGCAAGTGTAATTACTATAGAGATACATTTTAATGTTTCTATTGTCCTGTAGGTGTCGCCCACCAGCTCCCAGACCTCAGCCACTGCTCCGGATTTCCTCATGGCCCTGGGTTTGGCTCCCACCCCTCCCCACTGACCATGGCCACACAGTCTCATTGTGAGGCTGATGAGATTTTCACTTTTTTACATTTTAGAGTGTGCTTTTAACATTTTTTGTGTGTGATTTCAAGATTTTAGAATTTACTGTGTGGTTTTAACATTTATTTGTAGATTGTTGTGTGCCATTTTGCCATTATGTGTCTTATACTGTACGTATTTTGCAGCTCTCAACACCAAGCTGCCCCTCTGCCATCTTACCTCCATCCAAAAACTCTCCTCTTTGGTTACAACTGTCAGTATGCAGGTAAGTGTTTAAGTCCTAATTTAGACCTGGTTCAGATTCATTTACTCCTTGTTTTATGCAGCTTTAGGCCTTGTTATGTTTGCTTTTAGTCCTGGCTCAGTCTGCTATACTCAGTTTGATTTCTGGTTTAGACTTAATGCTTAACTGAACTCTCCTTTAAAATATGTATTATACTGTCTGTTTTGCAGCTTTCAGCACCTGACTGCCCCTCCATAAAAAAACAAAACAAAAACCTCCATCCACATCACCTCTGCCTTGCACCTTGTGGCTGCTGCCCCAGCTTCACACCAACATCTTCAGGGGCGAGTCAACCCCACCTTCTCCGCCTTCTTCACATTTAACAGTGTATGTGTCCAAATTCAACTGATTTTACTGCCATCACCATCTTCAGGGGCAAAAGAAAACCGATCAAGGCTACAAGGGCAAAATAAATGTCAAAATAAGTTAAACTGTTTTTTGATACAATGGAATTTTAACATGGGTTTATTATTTTGCAGACATCTATGTATGTGGGGCATCAAGGAGTTACCCATCTTCTCCCAGTGTCAGCATTCAACCAAGGCCCTCATCCAAAAAGGTACTAATCAGTGACCATGTTTTTTATCTGATAGCTTGTTATTCTGAATTTTGCACATAAAGTAATGTATTTTCTTTTTTAAGTCTACCCCCGAGCCCCTTTGAGCCTTGCTGTCTAATAAACCAGTTTAGTTAGTTTATGTGACATAAAATACACATCTAGTGGTTTGTACAATAACATAATTAGTAAGACACTTCACACAGATTATTATATTGTATCACTCCAGAACACACTATATATATAAGTGGACATAGCTAACATGCAAGACACTCCGTGTGGCTTGGGACTATGTATATATATATATATATATATATATATATATATATATATATATATATATATATATATATATATATATATATATATATATATATATATATATATATATATTTATGTATATATATATATACATATTATAAATCTCCTCCTCACCCTCCGCGGGTGGTCTTTTATCCCCTCTTTTTCCACGCTCGGGACCTCTACCAGAGGCCTGGGAGCTTGAGGGTTCTGCGCAGTATCTTTGCTGTTCCTAGTACTGCACTTTTCTGGACTGAGATGTTTTTTCCTGGGATCTGCTGTAGCCACTCCTCCAGTTTGGGGGTCACTGCCGGTGCTCTGATGACCCGAGTGCTCTGATGACCACAGGCACCACTGAGGCCTTCACCTTCCAGGCCTTCTCCAGCTCTTCTTTGAGCCCCTGGTATTTCTCTAGTTTCTCATGCTCTTTTTTTCCTGATGTTCCCATCGCTCGGTCCTGCAATGTCCACCACAACGGCTTTGCTCTGTTGTTTATCCACCACCACTATGTCTGGTTGGTTCGCTATCACCATTCTGTCAGTCTGTATCTGGAAGTCCCACAGGATCTTGGCTCGATCATTCTCCACTACCTTTGGAGGTGTTTCCCACCTTGACCTGGGGGTTTCCAGTCCGTACTCTGCACAGATGTTTCTGTACACTATGCCTGCCACTTGGTTATGCATGCTTTCCCTGCCAGCATCTTACACCCTGCAGTTATGTGCTGGATTGTCTCAGGGGCCTCTTTGCACAGCCTACACCTTGGGTCTTGTCTGGTGTGGGTCGATCTGGGCCTCTATCGCTCTTGTGCTCAAGGCCTGCTCCTGTGCAGCCAGGATGAGTGCCTCTGTGCTGTCCTTCAGTCCAGCTTTCTCAAGCCATTGGTAGGATTTCTTGATATCAGCCACTTCAGTTATGTTCTGGTGGTACATCCCATGCAGGGGCTTGTCCTTCCATGATGGTTCCTCCAGCTCCTCTTCCTCTGCACTCCACTGTCTGAGACATCGCTGAGCACGTCATCTGTTGGGGCCTTGTCTTGGATGTACTTGTGGATCTTTGGATGTTTCATACTGGACTGTGGCTCTCACACTCACTAGTCCTCGGCCTATGGCTCGCGTACAGTCTCAGGGTGCTGGATTTGGGATGGAACCCACCATGCATGGTCAGGAGCTTTCGTGTCTTAACATCTGTGGTCTGTATCTCCTCCTTTGGCCAGCTTATGATTCCTGCTGGGTATCTGATTACTGGCAGGGTGTAGCTGTTTATTGCCTGGGTCTTATTCTTGCCATTGAGCTGACTTAGGACTTGCCTTACTTGTCTGAGGTATTTGGCCGTAGCTGCTTTCCTTGTTTCCTCTTCAAGGTTGCCATTTGCTTGTGGGATACCAAGGTACTTGTAACTGTCCTCAATGTCTGCTATTGTCCCTTCTGGGAGTGAGACCCCTTCTGTGTGGACTACCTTCCCTCTCTCTTTGTCACCATCCGGCTACACTTCTCAAGCCCGAATGACATTCCAATGTCTGTGCTGTAGATCCTGGTGGTGTAGATCAGTGAGTCGATGTCTTGCTCATTCTTAGCGTACAGCTTGATGTCATCCATGTAGAGGAGGTGACTGACGGTGGCCCTGTTCCTGAGTCGGTATCCATAGCCAGTGTTGTTGATGATTTGGCTGAGGGGGTTCAGACCTATGCAGAACAGCAGTGTGGGGACAGTCATGCATCTCCTTGGTATATGCCACATTTGATGGTCACTTGTGCAAGTGGCTTGCCATTGGCCTCAAGGGTGGTTTTCCACAACCTCATCGAGTTTGCAATGAAGGCTCTTAGAGTCCTGTTGATGTTGTACAGCTCCAGACATTCAGTGATCCATGTGTGTGGCATTGAGTCGTAGGCTTTCTTGTAATCAATCCAGGCAGTGCACAGGTTGGTCTTACGGGTTCTGCAGTCTCGGGAGACTGTCCGGTCAACCAGGAGCTGGTGTTTGGCTCCCCTGGTGTCTTTGCCGATGCCCTTCTGTGCTGTGCTTATGTATTGATCCATGTGCCCATTTATCTTAGCCGCGATGATTCCTGACATGAGCTTCCATGTTGTGGAGAGACAGGTTATTGGCCGATAGTTGGATGGAACTGTACCCTTTGAGGGATCCTTCTGGATCAGGATCGTACGCCCTTCGGTTAGCCATTCAGGGTGAGTCCCATCCATTAGCAGCTGGTTCATTTGTGCTGCCAGGCGCTCATGGAGAGCAGTGAGCTTCTTTAGCCAGTAAGCGTGGATCATGTCAGGGCCTGGTGCAGTCCAGCTCTTCATACCTGAAACTCTTTCCTGGATGTCTGCCACTGTGATGGTGACTGGATTCTGTTCAGGGAGGTTGCTGTGGTCTTCCCTCAGAGCCACTAGCCACTGTGCATCGCTGTTATGTGATGCCTCCTTCTCCCATATACCTTTCCAGTATTGTTCAGTTTCCAGCCTTGGTGGGTCTGCTCTGGTGTTATTACCCTGCCACTGAGCGTACACTTTCGCCGGTTGTGTTGCGAACAGACGGTTTATTCGTCTGGATTCATTATCTTGTGTGTACCTCTTTAGGCGGCTGGCCAAGGCTTGGAGCCTTTGTTTGGCAGTTTCCAGTGCTTCAGGTATGGGCATCTGGCTGTACCTCCTACTTGTTTTTTTCATTCTCTGGCCTCTCTGGGCCTCTGACAGTTGGCTCACTTCTCTCTGCACTGCCTTGATTTTAGCCTCTAACTGTCGTTTCCATGGTAGGTATTGTTTCTCATGGCTCCCATGGTTGCTCTTATATCCAAGCATCTCTAGGATCACTGCTGCTGAAGTGTAACTCATTGGTGCAGCTCATTGGTTTCTGTGATGGTTGAGGTAGGGATCGCTCTCAATGCTGCATTCACATCTTGTAGGAGACTTTCAGATGGTACTTCACTTAGTCTCTGCAGGTGGTGTCGGGGTTGCCATGTGTTCATTCGGGCATATTTTGTGTTGTACCTCGTCAATCTCAAGTTGTGATAGCAGTTGCCATTTGCGGATGTTGGGAACACTGAGCTACTAGTTGCTTAGCCGTAAGCTTGGATTGGACTGCGGGTTTCGAAGTATCCATTTCTCCCACATCTTGTTCATGTAACCCCTCTGACTAGGGTCACTGGAGTAGTAGCATATATATATATATATATATATATATATATATATATATATATATATATATATATATATATATATATGAAGATAAGATGAAGATAAAATGAAGATAACACAGAGTGTTATCTTCATTTTAGATGTCAAAAAATATTTGCGACTCCCACTGTTTTTTTGGCTGTTGGCGTGTTAAAGGTTGCTGAACCCTGGGCTATGACAATAGGCCACCCTTTAGTTCGATTAAGGGGTCCACGCTGGTTAGGAGAAAGATAAGACTGTAGGCCAAATTATTGCTAATGTCCTAGGTTCATTGTGTGCACAATTAATTAATTTTTTACACAACATAAGAAAGGTCATCTATGACTAAAAAGGTTATTTATTTGCAATTAAACTTAATAATATGACTCATTATTAAATACTTGCCTGTGCTGGATTGTATTTAATCTGGCTTCAAATGTCATACTCCGTGTCAAATACATGGGGTCAGACATGGAGTAATACATGAGGAGCTATGCACTGGCCAGTGCTGCTGACCCCTGCCCTTATCAGCCTGCACTCTTCCACACCCAGAATATAGGGCTTCTGGGACTGATTTGGATGGGCACCACTCCCCGTAAACAGTGAAATCCAGACCGTGCAGTCCTGCATTTTTACAGCACCTTAAATGTTTTGGTAATTTGTTCATTCTGTTATAGTTTTGAAAGAGAATGCTGATTGACCTACAACAGCTTTTCTTTTAGGTATGCCACATTGGCCATTGCCATTAGTCAGAGACCTGTACGACCAGCATCACATGGTTTCTGTATGAGATTAGGTAAATGCTGTAAATATGTATATAACATTACAATATCATTTAGGGAACCAAAAAGTTCAAATTTTTTAGCAGTTGGTATCTGAAATTTGTCTGACCAAATCCTAAATACCAGTACCTAAATACTGCACAATATCACCAAAGTCTATAGATCAAAGACACAAAGGACAAAACAGAGCATACTGCAATCACAATATGAAGGTATGATATAGACAGACACAAAAGCTCTAAAAACTCAACGCACAGGATTTTTGTATAGAGAAAACCTGTATGAACCAGAGACTTGAGGTCTAAGACAGGCCCAGTCCAGATACCAGCTGTAAATTGTGTTTTTTTGTTCCGTTTTTGATTGTGTAATATTGTACAGATATTTACAGCATTTACTTCACTGTCAAACCATCATGAATAGTGTGGTACTGATCCTATGGGTCTCTGACCCCCTCACACTACACTACACTTCCAAAACTGAATTGAATACAAAACTATAACTACAAATGAGTAATTATAAAATCATTACCTCTATTATTTATTATGATTTTTTTAAAATGACAAGTACGCCTACTCAAATAATCAGACATAATGTGACTTTGGAACAACATCCTCCCCATTGAAATATATGACATAAGTAAGGATAGAGACCAAATCACCGTCATGCAATTCTTCTGCATTCATTTATTAATTATTGCAGAATAGGAGAATGGGTGTCCCTGCTTAGACTGCTGACCTTCGTGACCTGGCTCCGGATAAGCAGAAGAAAAAGGATGGATGGATGGCAGAATGAGTATTTTCTTTTTTTTATTACTATAGAAAGGTTATTGTTATAATGAAAAAAAAATGCAAAACACATATTATAACATAACAAATAGAATGCCAGCGGGGAGGTATACATAGAGAAAACAAAAGCTTAAACAGTTACACAGTTACATTGTACAAATATGTTTAAAGACAAGCAACCTTCATATGTCAATATGGCTTTTTTATTTAAGCTTTTGGAAATAGTAGATAGATAGGATTCTAATTGCTTAATTAAAATGGCAGAATGAGTAAAAACATTAAAACCAGCGTTGTATGACGTCACCGGATGCTGCAGTTTTTTGGTATAAATTTACTTCCGCATCCACAGCGGGTCCTTTCCTGTCCGCGGCCCTAAGGAAGATGGCGGTGCAGATTTCAAAGAAGAGGAAGGTTAGCAATATTTCTCCTAATCTTTAGTCACAGACCCCAGATACAATAGAAATAACTCCCAGGTACGTGTGAAACGTGTGTCCGCTATGTGCTGGAATGTCCCTGGAACAAAACTCCGCTTTCCCGGCCAGGATTAGTGCGGATTCTTGGAGTCGGCTCATGGTTCATAGCTGCGGCCGGTGTGGGCCGACAGTCAGCGCCGGGCCGTGCCGTGCTCATTAATGTGCTCACTAATGTCCACCCTGCTTCGTTGTAGACGGCACACTGATCTGCGCCAAAACTTTTACATTAAACTTCGGCCCAACATGATCTCATATTAGCTTAGCTTCATGCTAAACACCAGTAGCCTACACTGCGACAGATCGAGCATGTTGACAGAGTAGCTGGAGTGATTTGTCATACTGAGGTGTCGTGTGGCTCTGTGCAGTTCGTCTCGGACGGTATCTTCAAGGCCGAGCTCAACGAGTTTCTGACCCGGGAGCTCGCGGAGGACGGCTACTCTGGGGTCGAGGTGCGGGTGACTCCAACCAGAACCGAGATCATCATCCTGGCCACGAGGTTGTGCTACTGCCACCTCACAAGCACAGAACTGATGGGTTTCTTTACTCTTCAGTGCTCTAGTACCCCTGTCTCATTGTAGGATATAATGCATGTGGCATTAATTGTCTGTCAACCCCTCTTTTGAACCCAGGACCCAGAATGTTCTTGGGGAGAAGGGGCGCAGAATCCGAGAGCTGACTGCAGTGGTCCAGAAGAGGTTTGGTTTCCCAGAGGGCAGTGTGGAGGTAAGGCTGTGTCAGACTCTGCTTACACCTAAGGACGTTGTTGAATGGTCGTTTTTACAGTGATGTAAACATGTGCGTTTTTATTTAAGTGTTTTTCAGTGTAAGTACTGTGGTTGATGTTTATATGTAGGATTCTATTCAGGGTGCACCTTTAAAACTACCCCAGGGGCATATATATTGTAATTGACTCAAATCTGAATTGCTAAACCAATATTGGGGTGCTCACACTTGCCCAATAGAATCGTGACCAGGTTACTCATGTATGCGATTTGTTTGCGAACCCTGTTTTGTGCGCAGTGAGGAAAAAGTTAAAAGAATGCTGCTCCCAAATTCACGTTGAATCCGCGCTCACCTTCAATAAGACCGGTAGACGGAGAGAAGTTTTGAAGCCTCGTCTCCTTTTGTCATTGGTGCTCCACACAATTCTTAAACTCATGGCGGAGTATCACAGCAGGACTCATAACTCACTATTTAAGGGATATTTTGTGCCGCTGGTCTTATGTTCTCGATGCCACAGTTGCGTGACACGTAAATAAACAGCGCTATGTGATGTCACCAGGCTGTGGCTCGGTTTGGTTGTGCAGGTGAGAACGCGGGCCATAGTACCCTACGCAATTGTGCTTGCTCACAGCACGATTCAAAAGTCTTAGTGTTGGCGTGCCCTAAGAATCACAGGCATTTTAGTACATGTTTGTAGAGTTCTAAACTACAGATGCAAGATTTTTCTCTAAAACACAGGCTCTTTTGTTCATTTCAAATTGTAGCCTTTGCAATTGCATCAAATCATCCAATTTCAGATAACCAGCTTCTGCAGGCTGTGACTTTTATACCTATTTACTAGGGCTGCTAACTTTGTAGTTTACGTCTGTACAAACAAATACTCTGAAATGTGATTAGTTTGGTAGTTTACTTCATTTAGTTTGTCAATTTTGTGGACACTTTTAAATGTGAACTATGAACAGAATCCTATTGAACATAATTTGCAAATCTAATCGCAGCGCTTGTCTGAAAAAATACACTTAGATATTTTTCCCCAAATCATTCACCCCTACCATTTCTGACCAGTGGCTTCACACACATTGGTCAATAAATGTACTTTTTTTTGTTTTTTGTTGGCCTGTTGCCTCAATGATGATTGGATGACGAGTCGGAAGGGGGCGCTCTCACTGCTCGTGTTCCACTCTGAGCTGCGTTCTGTGGTTCAGTCTGGGTTCTGGGCAGCTCTTGAGGCCCCTACTTTGAAGACCATTGAGGCATTTGTCTGAGAGGCTCTGTACTACTGTTGCATTGATAAAATTAATTTCAAATTCTATTTTGATGCTAAGGAATAGACTTGATACTCAATACCAATTCCGATACTACAATGAAAACACAGACGATACAGTGCGATTTTCAACATTAAATCATAATACATTATGCATTACAGTGTAGCCTTATCTGTGTAATCCCTCGGTCGTCCAGGTATATTCCATAGTGGTCCGTACTAGTCTGTGTGGTTTTATACTTGTTCTTAGTTTCTTTACACTAGACATCTGTTAAATGTATTTTTAAATCTGTTTTATTTGTAGACTATTCTAATTTTTTGAACAATTGCATTATTCATTGAACCACGTCTTCCATTAGGACTGGACAATCTGGGAGTGTTTAATTTAGTTTTTTTCTGACAAGCATTGCTGTTGTGATTAGATTTGGAATTTATGTTTTGTTAAAAGGATTCTGTTCAAAGTTCACATTTTAAACAAGTCTAGAAGAATTGACAAAAACTGAAACATTAGCTGATAAGAATCACATTTCAGAACATGTTTGTACAGGGATAGCGTTTTTTTTATGCCCAATAAGATGGGAGAGTGATTATGGTACTTCAAAAACTGCAGCCTTTGCGATTTTTGTAATTGTGTCCATTCAAATTTGGATTAGGCTTGCAGCTCTATCTCCCTCTGTTCTGATGATACGTGGTTCTGTCTTACAGCTGTACGCGGAGAAGGTGGCCACTCGTGGGCTGTGCGCCATCGCCCAGGCAGAGTCTCTGCGCTACAAGCTGCTCGGAGGTCTGGCTGTCAGAAGGTAAAGCCCAAGTGTTCATGGTGGTGTGGGCAGTTGAACTATATGTGTGACAGTTTTGTTTTTTCCCCATTACGTCTTGATTTGATGGAATAGTACCTGTACTAAACATTAGTTTCACACATTAAGTGGCAGTGGAAAAAGTTAAAGTATAAAAAAGTAGCCGTGAGTTCTAAAATTGATTACCTCTACCTTTGTCATACACACTGAAAATGGCATGCAGAATGCAGGGACAGTTTAAACATTGATTAAACAATCCTAATTGTTTTACCAAGGATGTATTTTATTAGTGTAGTTGTAATCTGTCCAATTTGGTCAAGTTTTGGGTCTAGCACCATGTTTGCTAGGAAAGTAATGGAATTACCTCTACACATGTCATGTCTGCACATTGGCAAAGTAGATTTTTAGAAAAATCTTTGTTACCTTTGTTCCAGTCAAATGAGTGTAACCTGTCATATGCACCCTAAATGTAAAACAAGCTTGTATCCCTCCGGTGATGATCCGATGACGAGTCGGAGGGGTCCCTGCCTTTGTGGGGGGCGTCACGTTCTGTGGCCCCTCTGCAGAGAGTGGGGCCCGGCCTGAAGACGCTGAGGCATTTGTCTGAGGAGGGCACTTTTCTTTTAACTGGTTTAATTTTAAATTCAGAACAGCATATTTCTGCAAGTACTGATCAGTTGAAGCATGGATACACAATAACATTGTATATGATGTTTAAGGATGGCTGAATAAAATGTTGCACTGCAATGGTTGTAGTGTGTTTCAGCATTGGCCAAAGAGTATTTGCATAGTTTTAAATTGTACTTAATTACACGTACTGCTGCTAAACTTGTGCCTTTAGACGATTGGGAACTTGTCCTGTACTAAGTAACTCCTAAGACGTTAAGTGTAATCAAGAGCAGTTACATGGCTATAATTTACACAGTAAACATTTAAAGCGCTACTCACAAAAGTTAAATTGTCTGAAAACGACCCAATTATGGTAGTGTTGTCACAATACTAAAATGTCACTCTTATTTCGATATTGAGGAACAGACTACTCAATACTGATTCTAATATCAGGGTGATAAAAACTCTTTAAAAACTAAACCATTTCCAGCACTAAATTTGTGTACTTTCTTTAATACCACTATGGGGCCTTGTATCTGTGTAATCCCTCAGTCATCCAGGGCCATGGGCGTAGACTCCTGTGGTCTTATACTTGTTCTGATTACTGCTCAAGATCATTCTAAATCTATTCAGGAAATGTTCATTTGTCCTGTGAATGGGACTTTTTTTTAGTATCGATACCTGCTCAAATTAGTATCGAATTTCGATACTAAAACTAGTATTGATTATTATGATTTTTGTGACTGTAATTACATTGCCAAAAATAATGTGAGTATTTAGTTTCCAGAACTTTATTTTGGTTCATGCAGACACAAACATGCCACTCTTTCTCATATTTCTTCATACTACAAATGGTTGAATGGAATCTCCTGGTACATTTCTGTTTTGTGATGAGTGTGATGGCATTGTGTGCAGGGCGTGCTATGGCGTGCTCCGGTTCATCATGGAGAGCGGGGCCAAGGGCTGCGAGGTGGTGGTGTCTGGAAAGCTCCGAGGGCAGAGAGCCAAGTCCATGAAGTTTGTGGACGGCCTGATGATTCACAGTGGAGACCCAGTCAACTACTACGTGGACACGGCTGTGCGCCACGTGCTGCTGCGCCAAGGTACTAGAAATTGATCAATGTAATTCTAGTTCACTCGATGCCAGCACCCTCTAAGACGATACGATGACGAGTCGGAGGGCTCTGTCCCCTGAAGATCACCACTGAGGCATTTGGCGTTAAACGCACTTATCTGAGAGGTTTATGCCTCCCACTCCTTCTGATACACATCCTCTGCAAACACTGATGTGCCTGTTGTGCTCCCTCTTAAGGTGTCCTGGGTATTAAGGTGAAGATCATGCTGCCCTGGGACCCCAGCGGCAAAATCGGCCCAAAGAAGCCCCTGCCCGATCACGTCAGCATTGTGGAGCCCAAGGAGGAGATGCTGCCCACCACCCCAATGTCCGAACAGAAGGGGGCCAAGCCAGAGGTGCCAGTCATGCCCCAGGCCCCTGTCCCAACTGCATAAAAGGTACATGCTGGAGATATGCTGTCTAAGGGATGAGCGGTGCCGATGAATCATCATGGGGGTGGGGGGGAATACAGAAATTTGAGCCAACAGCAGAGGGACCAGTGGGAGAAGACACACTTTCTGCCATCTTGCAATTTGTGTTCTGCAGTTGAGTAAGACAGCTGAATTTGATAAAAACGGTGAGAAGTAATGTGTATCTACCTTGTGTCCCTCTGGTGATGATATGATAACGAGTCGAAGGGATCCCATCTCTGTGTTTGGAGTCACATTCTGTGGCCCCTCTGCAGAGCAGGGCCAGAGACCTGAAGACCCTGAGGTATTAGACTGGTTAGAGCGCTGGGGTCTCCCAACCCGAAGGTCGGTGGATCGAGTCCAGCTCGGACCAAGTTCTGTCGTTGTGTCCTTAGGCAAGACACCTCACCCATATTGCCTAGTATGAAAGTGGTGTGTGCGTGAATGATCGGTGGTGGTCGGAGGGGCCGATGGCGCAAACTGGCTTCCATCAGTCTACCCCAGGGCAGCTGTGGCTACAATAGTAGCTTACCATCACCAAGTATGGAGTGAATGAATAATGACTTCAGTGTAGCGCTTTGAGAGGCTTTGATAAAAGCGCATTATTATTATTAATGTGAAAACTGTTCTAGAGAAGGTCCAGAATTTGCTTGAATTTCAATTTGTAAACGTAAAAAAGATCCTTCTTTCAAATTTTTTGTTTCCCCAGGTGCAGGCTTCATCACATGGATCCAGGACCGGCTGTTTTTTGTGTACAAAAATAAAAAAAATCTGGAAAATCCTTTTGGTGGTTTGTCACTTTTTCTGCCCCAAATAATATGGCCTTACAGGAGAATACAGAATTCTTGATTTGGTTAATGAGTAGTCTAATAAGAAGCTATGTCTCAACTTTTAAATGTACTTTGAGCAGATTGAGGGCTGTTGGGCAACATAATGCTTCCTGAACACAAACTTGTTTGAATACAAGTTTTACTTTTTACTTAAACTCTTATCTAGGTAGTTCTACATGGGAAGTGAAATTATGGAGTGAAGAAATTCTACCAGTGCCATAAAGAATTAACAGATTCAGAAGGTCAGTGATACTTGCAGTATTGAAATGAGGACTTGAATTAAAGTTGTGTTTACAGTACATCATAATCTTCTGTAATCCCTGGAGCCAACAGCTGGAGACAAGTCAGAATTCTATGGTGGAATTTGTGTTTTACTGTCGGCAGATTTGACCTAGTGTAAAATATCAGTAACTGGGCCACTCCGCAAATGAAAAATGTAATTCAGTTCAATGTCTTCTCTATAGTATAAAACAAAAGTTTTTCCACAGTAGCTTTATGATGTGCGGCCCTTATTCAACCCCAAAAATTTTTGCCAGTTAAAGCCAAGATTAATATGGCACGTTTGTGGAGCCAACTTGAATGAAGATGCATCTGTGGATCATTTTATCTTTATATATGAAACATCCATACAGGTCTCACACTCAATCTGAATTTATGACAAATTATCTTTACACAACCTAAAATGTCTACTATGTTTAAAACGGTGTATAAAATCAAGGAGAACAAAAGTGAGAGGACTAATGCTAAGAAACAAAAAGACTAGGATAATTTTCGGATAATATGAAACTGTAGCTTGTATCTGTATTTTTTGTGTCCCGGGCCCCTTCTATAAACTTGGGTAGCTTCTGGGGTGTCCCTTATACGCAGTCGTACCCTTTAACAAAACTTTCAAAGAATAAAATTTTCATACAACATTTTTAAATGTTTTATTAATTGTTTTGTACATACAGTTAATTATATATATAAAAAAATATATAATATATAATATATATATATATATATATATATATATATATATATATATATATATATATATAAATGGAGACAGAAGACTTTTTTTTTATTGGCTTATTAACGCTGCAGAACTCTCCATGACCAAGAGATGGCAGCAAAGCACAGGATAGACTCACTAGGGAGAGCGACGGCGGCCAAACTTAATTGTGCGCGTACTGTTCTCACTAAAAATGGCCGCGCACCTGAAGAAACGCGTTTATGAGGAGTTTACTAAAGTTGTACAGGTGAGCAGCACATTTATCACTTTGTGAACTCTTCATATGACACGCCTGTTTGTGTTTGGGATGTTTTGGCGGCTTTTTTTTTTAATCCAGGAACACTGCAGCGGCGAAACATGTTCTAATTATGCTAACGACGCTAGCTTTGTTTTGTTTTGGCCCATGGATCAGTTATAATATTTCTTTCCATAATGTATTGTATGAAAGTCATTATTCTATGTCATCAGAATGCAGACCATAATATATTTCAATAACTAAAACAGATCTTGGTTAAATCTTTTTTATTTTTTTTATTTTGAATTTCCTGGGTAGAGATGGCACTAACTTTTTTTATTCTATTGCAAAGGGTGGAATAAACTATAGTTGTGGTAAATTTGTATTTGTGCTTCAGAAAAAGAGATGAAATATGTATCTGAGGGATGTTAATTTGTCAATGTCTCCTTGATTTTACATTATTTGATATTATGTGGCCCCAGCTTTTTATTGATACAGCATGACCTTCCTCTTCACTTTCGCCTCCATTCCAAATATTAGAATATAGTGGTTTACAAACTTTACTATAGGATGAAAATAACATTTTTGCTAGGCAGAGAACATTTGATAATACAAAATATTTGCCTAGGTGTGTTTATAATACAAAACGACAGTAGCTCTGGTTAAAGGAGCGACCCCCCCAAAGGCTGGAGGATCTCTTCCCACTTGTACCAAGTTCTGTCATTGTGTCCTTAGGCAAGACACTTCACCCACATTGCCTAGTATGAAAGTGGCGCATGTGTGAATGTTGATGGTGATCAGAGGGGATGACGGCGCAGATTGACAGCCTCACTTCTGAAGTCTACCCCAGGGCAGTTGTAGTACAACAGTATCTTACCACCACTGAGTGTGGTATGAATAATACACTGTAAAGTACTTTGGATGTCTTTAAACCTGTTATGTAAATAAAAAAGCATTTTTATTATTATTCATTCACATTTGAGAGAAGCATGAAATCTTAACTGATGCATTGCAGAGGTTTAACCTACAGAGTTATGGAGGTTTTATACCAATTTATAAACTATTTTTTAGTTTTGGAAAAACGAAGTTAGGGAAATTGTGTTACTGAAATCATTGCAGTCAATGGGATTTGCTTATTGTGACCATTTAAATAGGCATTTTTATTCAGATAATTCTTGTAGCCTTATCAGAATGTGCCTCTCTTCTCCTGTCCCAGATCCCTCATGAGGACACCCCAGCAAAGAGGCTGCGTCTGTCCAAACCCAGTAAGTCTGCGGCTCTGCACATCGACCTGTGTAAGGCCGCTAGCTCCACAGATGCGCTCCAGTACCTGCTGCAATTTGCCCGACGCGCGGTGGAGGCAGAGAGCGTGGAGGGAGTCATCCGCATCCTGCTCGAGCACTACTACAAGGTATGGTGTCTCTGGTACAGGAACAATACTCCTCCTTGAGGACAGGGTGATATGGTCTAAAATAAAGGGCCCATAACAGTGGCTTTTATGTAGCATTTGCACTTACTTGTTTCAGGCTATTAAGAATTAAGAGTCTACACTCCTTTCACTGCTCACATTTGATCTCTTTCCTTATTACAGTTTTTAGCCTTTGTTATTAAAACATTCAGCCGAAATGGATATTTATGGATAGTAATTAGCACTTAGCCAGTTAGCCCCTGTGATTCCTTTGATGCTTTTTTCATCTCAGTTTTCATGGGAAGATTTTGTAGTATTTTTAGCAGTAGTAGTAGTTGTGGTTTTTTTTTTTTTTTTTTTATATTGAAATGTTGAAAGTAGTAACCCTTTGTTGAAAAATTTGTAGCAGAGTTATTTAACTTTTTTCTTTACTGCATGATTCCCTATATCTTACTTCATATATTTAATGTCTTCTGTATGTATATCAAATGTAGAAAGTAGTCAAAATAATGAAAACAAAAAAAAAACATTGAATGAAGGTTGTGTCTATAGTCTTGTGTCTTATGTCTATAGTCCCCTCCCTTTTACACAGTATTAATGTGTGATTGTGCCTGTATCTGGCCCCAGGAGGCAGATAGCTCAGTGCGTCTGAAGATCGCCTCTCTGATCGGACACTTGTCTAAAACACCCGGGTTCAGACCTGACTGCATCGTGGAGGACACCATCAACACGCTCAACAATGAGAGTAAGGGACACCAGGTCTTTATATGTGCTAAGCTTCAGACTCTGAAGAAAATCCTTAGAGAAATTATGGTGAATGAATCTGCAGTGTTTCTCTCTGATCCCTCAGAAATGATTATGGATGCAAACCTAGAATATAAAATGAAATAGTTTACAAAACATAGAAAGAGTTGATTATTACAATATTAGTTTATGCTCTTTTTGTTTTTATACTTTGAAATAAAAACAAAAAGATAATATATAGAGTAAAGTATGGTATTTAGAGTCTGAAGATATCTATGTGCTGTGTTCCCCAGAGTCCCACCAGGTCCTGGCCCAGCTTCTCCACTCCCTGCTCTTGATTGGCTCTCAGCTGACGGATACACCCTCTGTACGGCAGCGGCTGGTCCAAGTATCCTGTCAGGTAAGCTCAGGCCACACCCCCTGTCTGTACTTCTGCACATGCCACTAATACACCTGTCCTGTCCCTTGGCTCCTGTAGCACCTGTCGGATACTTACTTTGGAGTGAGGAACAACTGTCTCCAGCTGCTGGGCTGTGTGGGGCTGACTAGCGGTGCTCCTGCGCTGGACAAAGATGCTCCAGCCACAGGTGAGGCTGGAGATGTGCCACACTGAAGACATCAGTTTTACCAGTATAAGGTGTAGAGGCACTCCGATCCACCAATCCAAAAATAATGTGATCAGTGATCCGATTAGACATACTGATTAGCCACGTACACTACCAGTTGAAAATTTGGACACACCTTCTCGTTCAGTGTTTTTTGTCTTTATTTTTAGTACTTTCTACATCTTATATACATAAGGAAGACATAAAATATATGAAGTAAACCAAAAAAAAGTTGCTACCAAAAAAACGGTCACACTTTTTTGCTTCTGCAATGTCTTAAGATTTATTTACATCCAGTGTTGCATTAATAAAGATCTTGCATTGATGATGGTCGAGTTTGACTGCTGTGCAAAGCCTTATCCAGCACATACCAAAGATTCTCAATGGGGTTAAGGTCTGGACTCTGTGGTGGCCAATCCATGTGTGAAAATGATGTCTCATGCTCCCTGAAACACTCTTTCACAATTTGAGCCCGATGAATGCTGGCATTGTCATCTTGCCTGTGCCATCAGGGAAGAAAAAATCCATTGATGGAATAACCTGGTCATTCAGTATATTCAGGTAGTCAACTGACCTCATTCTTTGAGCACAGACTGTTGCTGAACCTAGACCTGACCAACTGGATGAGACTCGTACCTATTTGCTTAGTTAAATCCATGTGGTGACTTTTTTTTTTGGCCAGGCAGTGTATATGAAATTATGTAGCAAAGAAAAAAGTTAAATAACTTTACAGCATATTTTTTGGCAAAGCGAATGGTGGCTCCTTTGAGAATTTGAATATAAAATATAAAACCCCCAAAAAATCTTGCTTTATATATTTGATGTCTTCCATATGCATGTAAAATGTAGAACGTAGTAAAAAAACTTTTGACTGGTAGTGTAGGCAATTGATGGGCAGCTAGAGGCATATTATTGACTTAAATTGCCCAAAATTCCATTGATGCTATGACAAGTTAGATTTTGGTCAAACTTTCAATTCAATTCAATTCAATTTCTCTTTATTGTCAAATGTGCATATACATACAAGATGAATAGCACAGATGAAATTGCTGTCCTCTCCCACCTCAGTGCAAACATATTAAATGTGCCAAAAAAAAGATTAAATAAAAATAATACATTAAAAATTTGCAAACAAGAAAAAGAAGAAATGTGCAAACCACAAAAAGAAATGTGCAAACCACAAAAAAAGAGAAATGTGCAAACCACAAAAAAGAAATGTGCAAACCACAAAATGAAATGTGCAAACCCTTCAAGTAACATTAAGACAAACAAAACAGAAACATTCAAGAGAAACATTCAAATGTAAACAACTTCATATCATCAAAAGCCCATATTATTTTTTCACATAACAAAATTGTTTGCATCTCTATATCAAAGTCCATGAGATTGGCCTTGACTGTGATAGGCTAATTCCAGCTAATTGGAAGCACTGCTCTGTCGGAAGCTCCAACTAGTAACATTAGCTACGTTATAGCTAATGTTACTAATTGGAACTACAACAGGTGAACTGGTTTGCGCTGTCCCTCTCAAATAATATTACTTTTTTTTTGGTGAAAATCACAAAACACCTAAGCGGGACCATAAACATTCGGATTTAAATCCATTTTGTATTTTTTCTTGAGTTTTCTAAAAATGTGTGTTGTGTGCAGTGTATCACAGTAGTCAGTGCTGAACATTCTTCCATAGACATACATGCTGCTTATTTTAGGCTTTGTTTGAAAATTACCAAAAATCACTTGAACTATTTCAAAGTCTGTGGTGTTGCTGATAGATAACATAGACTTATTTGCTAAATAATGTTTTGGTCCAAATGTTTCTAATGTTTCTGTCCAAAGTAGAAAGGCTCTACTTCTATGGACTTTGACGGATGTGGCCTGTTATTGTTGTTCTTTAGGAGGACAGAAGGATGTTCAAAGTATCATCAGTGACTACTTTGGAGACCAAGATCCTCGGGTGCGCACAGCCGCGCTCAAAGCCATGGTAGGGTGCTGGTGTAGTCTCATCCCCTCTCCTTCAGTGCACTGTACTAATGTGTGTGTGTATGTGTCCCTGTCCCAGCTGCAGCTCCACAGCAGAGGCATGACTATTCAGCAGGACATCTACGACCAGGTAGCCAGCACATACACAACAACTGCTCGACTCTAACCTTATTATAATAATGCTTTGCACTTAATGCCTCTCAAAGCCATTCATTCACTCCACACTTAGTAGTGGTAAGCTTTTTCTGCAGCCACAACCTCCTTGGGATGAACTGACAGGTGAAACTGCCGATGTGCCATGGGCTCCTCTGACTTCCAATCATTTACACACGCCCTACTTTCATAATAGGCAAGGAAAGACCATGGTCTGGATCAATCTTTGACTTTCAAATTAGGGAATGGAACCACTCTTAAACAGTCTTTTGTCAAAGAAACCCAAAACATACATACATTTCAGTATATAGTTGAAACCAGAACTTTACATACACTATATAAAGACACATAGACTTTTGAAATTAGAAACTTTTCCTGTTTTAGGTTGGTTAGGATTACCAAAATTATTTCTATTTGCTAAATGTCAGTATAATGAAAGTATGGCCTGGGTCAAACTTTTTGGATGTCCTTCCACAAGCTTCTCACCAGAGTTGGCTATTATAGACATTCTTCCTGACAGAACTGGTGCCACTGAGTCAAGTTTATAGGCCGCCTTTCTCGCACATGCCTTTTCAGGTCTGCCCATACATTTTCAATAGGATTGACATCAGTGCTTTGTGATGGCCACCCCAAAACATTGACTTTGTTATCCTTAAGACACTTTGTAACCAGTTTGGCAGTATCGGGGTCAGGGCAGGGTCATTGTCCATTTGGAAACCCATTTGTGCAAAAGCTTTAACTTCATGACTGATGTCTTGAGATGTTGCTTCAGCATTTCCACATGGTGTTCTTTCCTCATAATTCCTCATGATTTCCTGCAGCAAAACAACCCCACAACATGATGCTGCCACCTCCCATATATCACAGTTGGGATGGTGTTCTCAGGTTTGCAAGCTTCCCCCTTTTTCCTCCAAACGTAACAATGCTCATTATGGCCAAACAATTCAATTTTCACAATTTTTTTTTAGCAAATAACACCATTCCCATGGTGTTTATACTTGTGTATAATTGTTTGAACAGAAGGTGGCACCTTCAGGCCTCTGGAAATTGCACCCAAGGATGACCCAGACTTTCCACAATTCTCTTCCTGATATCTTGGCTGATTTTGTTTGAGTTTCCCATGATGTTACACAAAGTGTGTTTCAGGTGTTCCTTCAAATACATCCACAGGTGTGTCTGTAATTAACTCGGATATTGTTAATAAACCTATCAGAAGCTTCCAAAGACATGGCATCATCATCTGGGTTTCCCAAATTCTTTAAATGCATAGTAATCTTATTGCATGTAAGCTTTTGACTTGACTGAAGAAAGTAATGAAAAATTGTCTAAAAAAAAAAAAACCTTTTCTCATTATTCTGGCATTTCAGACAGATTTCTGTGAGAAAAGTGTTTGTGTCTTTTTATAAAGTGTATGTTTCAACTGTACACTGAAAGATGTTGAGTTATCCATATGAATCTGATCTTATACTCGGTTTTGATTGTGTAAAATCAAAATGGATGAATGAAAAGCAGACATTATGTAAAAACAATGTCAGTGTTTGTGGTTACATACTGTAAAGGGGAAGACAGTTTCTAACCGAAAGTTATTTGAGATCAATACTGTGATATGAAATGTCCAAATTATAACATAATGATCCACAAATTTTATAGATTATAACTATATAGCAGACATAAGTACAATATGTCTTCTCTAAAGTACTTCCATGTTTACTTGTGTGTGCGCTAGGTATGCAGGCTGCTGTCAGATGACTATGAGCAGGTGCGCTCTGCTTCTGTGCAGCTGGTGTGGGTGCTTAGCCAACTCTACCCAGAAAGGTACCACTCACTCATCTATTCTTATTAATACATGGCTCTCCACTTTCTGCTCCTTAGGCCAATTTAGCATTTTTTTAATATAGAGCCTTTCTTTGCATTGAATGATCTTTAATCATGGGCACGCAGCTGGTTTCTCTGACTCACTCTCTTAGTTTGATTGCTTTCAGTATTGTACCTATTCCATCTTCCAATGAGGAGATCCGCCTGGTGGATGACGCCTTTGGAAAGATCAGCCACATGGTGAGCGATGGCTCATGGATGGTGCGCGTCCAAGCAGCTAAAACCCTGGTATGACATGACTTTGTGGTCAACATCATCATAACTCAACTCTCACAGTATGTACAACAGTATATGCTTTCTGTGTCAGGGGGACATGCTGCAGGTCAGCCCACACTTCTTGGAACAGACGCTGGACAAGAAGCTCATGTCAGATCTGCGGGTGAGTTCTGCTGTGGTACAGGGCTCTGTATTATTACTGTAACAGTAATAGTCCTGCTGTGGTACAGAGGCCTCTGAGCAGCACACTGGCCCCTGTAGTAGTCCTGTACACATTAGAGTGACACACTGTCTTGTGTGTCTGCAGCGTAAGCGCACTGCTCACGAGAGGGCCAAGGAGTTGTTTGCCTCGGGAGAGTTCTCGTCTGGGAGGAAGTGGGCAGACGACGCTCCCAAAGAGAAGCTGGACACTAACACAGTGAACCTAATGGCCTCAGGGGCCTGTGGGGCTTTCGTGCACGGGCTGGAGGATGAGATGTTTGGTGAGAGCCGCACACAGGTCTGACAAATATGTGAAAGGCGAAGGCTAACCTGCTGTTTCCCAGAGGTGCGTATCGCTGCTGTGGAGGCTCTGTGCCAGCTAGCCCGCTCCTCAGCCAGCTTTGCAGAGAAGTGTCTGGACTTCCTGGTGGACATGTTCAACGATGAGATCGAGGAGGTGCGGCTCCAGTCCATCCACGTTCTCAGAGAGATCTCCACCCACATCACTCTGAGGGAGGACCAGCTGGACACAGTGCTGGCAGTACTGGAGGTACTGCTCACAATAAGAATATATTTATATAGTGTATATATCATGTATAATGTAAGTCCATGTGTACAGGACTCATCTCGGGACATCAGAGAAGCTCTGCATGAGTTACTCTGTTACACCAATGTGTCTACCAAAGAGTGCATCCAGCTGGCTCTGCTGGAGCTCCTCAAGAACCTCAACAAGTACCCCACAGACCGCAACTCAGTCTGGAAGTAAGACACACACACACACACATGCATGTTGGGTCTCCATGCTTGTTTGGGACATTAGATTGACTTACATTCATTTCTTGGAGACTGAAATTCAAATTCTTGCATGATTGTCAGCTATACTTTTTCAAAAAAACGTGAAACACGGAAAACCCGATAAATGCAATGAAAGCCCTTGCTTATTTCAATAAGTTGGAGACTTGGATATACCACCTTGATTGGGCTCGGGTGCTTTTGGACATTTTTAATGGTATTGGTAGTCTGTAGGCACGCTACTCCTGACTTCCTCATTCACTATCTCCCTCACGCTTTTACAAGTCATTATGCCAAGCACATATTGATCATATACAGAAGTTCATAGGGCGTTTCTTAGTAAATACATATTCATCTGTATGTAAATCAAATGTTAATGAGTGTCATGGTGTTCGTAGATGGATGTTGGTGAATTAGGCACAGCTTGTGTTAAAAAAAGACATTTGGCTGCATAAGAACATGGTTTATGTTGGTATGAGAGTCTGGCACAGAGTTCTCTCAGCATTTGGAAGTTCTGAACACAACAAGAGTACATCAATGAGGCCGCTTAACCATAATCACTATTTGCCTAATCCTAATCTAAACTCCAACATTAACTTATTGCAATGCATATGTGAAGTTTAAATTATGTTGCTTATATTGGAGGATTTATATCATGGGCACCTCGGTTTTGTCCCCATAAGGGAAGCATTTTTCCATGAGTGTGCACTGTACACAAATTTTAGTCCCCACAACATGACAAATACACGCCCACACACACTGACTGGTCACACTGGCTGAGAAAAACTGACAGAGTCATTTGCCAATAATTAATTTGATTAATTAAGTTTTTTTTTTTTTTTTTTTTAATGTGCTATTACAGTTACAGCTGTAAGCCTTCATCACTCGGATCAATGAAAGTTTATTACATAGGAACATTAAACAATAGAACAGAGCCCATGTTGTTGATGTTAGCTGTAGTGGCTTCTCCCTGGTGGTGTTTGGGTGATTTTATTCCTCAACTGTACCCTTTTGTTTGCCTGGGCAGGTGCTTGAAGTTCCTGGGCCAACGGCACCCGACCCTGGTGCTGCCTCTGGTGCCCGAGCTGCTCAGCACTCACCCGTACTTCGACACCCCAGAGCCTGACATGGACGACCCTGCATGTACGCCTACCTCTACACTCTTTAAGTTTAACACTAACATTAAACTGGTAACCTTATTTAAATAGGCTACAACACAGCATAAGAAGTACACAGGGTTTCAAATAATAATGTAGAAATTACTGTATTTAGCCTGAGGTATAGTTTTATTAAAAATGTATTTTTCCATTTCCATCGAATACTGTGGCAAACAAGCTTTCTTTGTCAATGGGAAAGGCAAGGAGTGGTTTCGTGGAAATAGCCTTGTACTGAATACAGGGAAAACTGTCACAATGTACTTCTGTAACAAACAAAATCTCAGCGCTCTGCCAAATATTTATGTGGACAACTATATGATCAAAAATGTTGATGAAGTCAAGTATCTGGGAGTGACTTTGGACCTGACACTAACATTTAAGAAGCACGTTAAAAAGCTCTGTCAGGTTTTAAAATATAATGCTGCTAACTTTCGCCAGATTAGGAGCTCATTGTCATTGGAAGCAGCAAAAGCATATTTCAATGCGATGATATTTTCCCATATCCTGTACTGCGTGTCATCCTGGTCCCAAGCCAAAGCTGCCCATAACCCTATAAGATCATTGCATAATCAGGCTCTTAAAATTCTTGACAAAAAATCTCGGCGTTACCACCATTGCAATATATTAGACAAGTACAAAATCCTGAGCTTTGACAATCTGATCAGATACTCTGATATCCACCTGGTGCATAAAATCCTGCATGACGCCGCCCCACCTCCTCTGAAAACCTTTGTACAACCACGCTCTCAATTAACCACCAGAGCGTTAAGGTCTGTTTCGAGGGGTGATTGTAATGTTCATAAAAGAAAGTCTGCTTTTGCTCAATCAGCCTTTTCCTATAAAGCCATCAAAGAGTGGAATGGGCTCCCAGACAATCTTAAGAACATGGCGGACTTTCACAGTTTTTCGTGGGCTGTCAAAGACTGGCTCTTGGAGCACCTGTGCACTCTTGAGTACCAGACGGGTATTTGGCCATCAGGTGATACCCTTGTGCGTAGCACCTGATGGCCATCAGATTATCAGATGATTGGTGTAATAATACTGCCACATGTACATCTGTACCACTTGGGTATGTAGCTATCGGGTGCTACCCTCGTGGGTACACGAGCACTTTACTTTTGCACTTTTGAAAATTGCTGCTATTTTACTACTCTTGCACTGAAAACTGAATATTTTGCACTTTTGTGTAATTGAATGCAATTTGTAATGTTTTATTCTGCATTTTTGTGTAATTGAATTTAACTTGTAATGTTTTATTTTTACATATGTTAAATGTCTGTATGTTGAGGACTGCAGATGGAAAATAGCTTTGTGCTAAATCTGGTGCAGCCATCTTTTTAATGTAACTGCACATTGTCCTTCAAATAAATAAACTAAACTAAACTAATTAAGTACAAGGCATTATAGAATCTCTATAGTTTAAACTGAGCTGGAGACAGGTCAGAATTGTATAGTAGAATTTGCTGTTTAACAGTCAGATTGCCTGATTTTTCTTTCAGAAACAGTAAGTCTTATATAGAATATGACGCAACCAATTCATAGGATTTGGCATGAAACCATTCCTAAAATAATTCAAATCAAATTACTGTGTCTTTTGAATGTGAACATTTCATCAAAAACCCTTCAAATAAGGAAGGAATCATTTGCCTGAAACACATGAATTAGGCCATACAAATACTGTTAAAAATGTTCAATGTCATATTTACATCGAACCTCCCTCCCCTTGCATCAGTACACAGTATCTGACTCTAATGCTTATGTGTACACAGACATAGCCGTGTTGGTGCTGGTGTTTAACGCGGCCCAGACCTGCCCCACCATGCCCGCGCTCTTCTCAGACCACACCTTCAGACACTACGCCTACCTGCGGGACAGCCTCTCTCACCTAGTGCCCCTGCTCACGGTAAGCTGCACACCTGGCTTGCCTGGTTTGTTCAACAGTTTGGCATTTAAGCATATTGAGTTTATTCCATAACAGTTTTATTTGTTCAAAAATACCTTGAAAAGCATGTGGTCTTACTATGACCATGCTCTCCATAGCCTGGTTACATCACCTGCTTGTCTCCATGGACATAAATAGATAATTTCAATGCAATACTTTGGATAGGCCAGGTATAAACATCTCCATGGTCCAAGGTGGCAGATGATGTTTACGGTGATGTACTGTAAAGGGGCAGTTAGGAATCTGTTCCCTCAGCACTGCAATTTTCCAAAAAAAAAATCAGCAGAAATGTTTCTTTTATTAAGTCTTCTTTAAAGAAGACACATTACTTTTGTCTGCTAGACTGTTACAATCTAAGACACCCATGGATCATTATGTTATATTTTGGACATTCTAAATCCAATCTAAATTGTTTTTCCCCTGTACGTATGTGTGTGTGTCAGCTCCCGGGCAGGAAGCAGCCATACTGTCTGGAAACCGCAGGCTCAGCCTCCGCCTCTGCATCTGTTGAGGCCGCTCATATGTTTCTGCAGCAGAGTTTGCTCAGAGTGGAAAACATTCAGAACCTGGAGGCAGCAGGAGCCCAGGACCTGCTCAAACTCACCATACGGTAACTACAGCACAAGACTGCAACCTAACCTAAATCTAAACAAAACATTACTGTAGTCTTCTTGGTTGCAGCTAATAACATTCCATCTGTTTTTTCTACATGAAGGTCTAGAATGAAACTTGTTTGTCTGAAGCTAGATATCTGCATACACTACACTACGCTACTGTGGTCCATCTAATGAGTCCGAGTGTGACCATTTATAACACTGTATGGAAGAAACAGGAGTTTTACTTAAATTTACAAGATGATGCAGACTATATCTATAAATTAATAATCTTAGAGATGTATGCATTCAAAACAATACAGGTTTCTTTATTTTATAAAAAAGAAAAATAACAAGACTTAACTAGAGCTAAACCTGGACTAAATCGGGTCTTTACCAAAGTTAAGCTATGACTTGCGTAGTTGTAAATGAGTCTCCACATATCAGAAAATGCCTGTG
Source organism: Periophthalmus modestus (assembly GCA_019594935.1). NCBI lineage: Eukaryota > Metazoa > Chordata > Actinopteri > Gobiiformes > Gobiidae > Periophthalmus > Periophthalmus modestus. The sequence goes on from JAIEZT010000016.1 coordinate 8,956,374, forward strand.
CTACCTTGCTACGCATACTATGTTTTTATCCACCGGCTAAAAAAAGTTTTTCTTTGTCTGCCCAGGGACCTGCAGCGTGTGGGGGAGCTACAGACAGAGCTGGCTGGAGCAGCCGACTTCTGTGCCACGTACCTGCATTGCCAGCTGCTGCTCAGCCAGGTACTGCCCTACACTGCCCTACACTGCCCTACACTGCCCTACTCTGCCCTACTCTGCCCTACTCTGTCCTACTCTAGTCAAGTGTAGGCCTCTCTGCTCTGTTCTAGTCCAGTGTAAGCCTATCTGCTCTAGTCCAGTGTAGGTCTCTCTGCTCTAGTCCAGTGTAGGTTTCTCTTCTCTAGGTCCAGTGTAGGTCTCTCTGCTCTAGATGTAGTGTAGGTCTGTTTGCTCTAGGTCCAGTGTAGGTCTCTCTGCTCTGCTTTAGTCCAGTATAGGCCTTACTGCTCTAGTCCAGTTTAGGTCTCACTGCTCCAGTCTCGTGTAGGTATCTCTGCTCTAGGTCCAGTGTAGGTCTCTCTGCTCTAGGTCCAGTGTAGGCCTCTCTGCTCTCGTCCAATACAGGCTTCCCTCTAGACATTTGGATAATGCTGGTTCTCTGTACTGCTGTAGGCTCTGCAGGAGAAGCTCTGGAGGACAGCTGTGCCCCTGTGTCTTAAACAGAACAACAGTGCCACACAAGCCGCTCAACAGGTCTAAGATCTTTTTATTTTTATTCATTCACTCTCTGAAGGGGTACACTTTTTGAAAAGAAATGATGCTTGGTAGATGTTCCATATTTTTTTTTTTCCATATATTTGTATGTTTGTATGGGTGTAGATGGTGGAGGAGACGTTTCGTCTCGAGTTCCTGTACAGTGGTCTGGAGAGCAGACAGATGGCTGCGCTGCATCATGTGCGTCTACAGGCCCGAGCTCTACAGCTGCTGCTGTCTGCTCGCACCAGGAACAGGTCAGCATCACTATATGACATATATGCTTTAGTACAAGGAGGGGTCAGTGCATATGCGACACACGTATAATCTTTTAAGTGGAGGTAATATGCAAAATCAGGGTTTTTGAGCTTTCTAATTGTAACTTAACTGGGTGGAATAATACTTGCTGTAAATGTAAATGATGAATCGGTAAATAAATTAGTCTGAGCTTTGTTTTAACACAATCTGACCAAAAAGAACTGACTTATTTTTTGGAGCGACTACAGGTGAGTTGATGCGTGCTGTAAACAAGTCCCTCACACATAAAATTAGTCACAAGCTTGCTACAGTCACTCTCACCTTTTTGTTGAAAATTGTGTTGATGACAAGCTCCTGATAATGTGCTGTTTAAATCCAGCACATTATCATGTGCTGGATTTTTTCATGAGTTTTCAGATAATCTAAAAACTTACCAGGCTGTGTTTGCTAATATGTTCATTGTGTTGCCATGGTAACTGGTGAACATTATACCATAGACATGCATGTCGGACCCCCCCAACGTGTTGTCACTGCAAAGTATCAATAGATTACATTTAAGCTGATGCTATTATTCCACCCAACACAGAAATTATAAAATGGATTGATACTATCTGCCTCTCTTTCCTCAGCCTGGACTCTTTGAGCAGCAGCTGTGACCGCTTCCTTATGGACATAGAGCATTTTCAGAGGTACACTTTCTCTGCATACTCTGCTCACTCCAAACCATGTGTAGATGATAGCTCTCACTCCCCTAACCCTAACCTTCTCTCTCCACCCTCAGACTGTTTGTGACAGAGCTGCCCCACCTGAAGGAAACGTTTGTGGATAAGGTGCTGGAGCTGAGGCCGCGTCTGTCCAGCTGTGCTCCGGTGGAGATGGTTAAACTTCTGCAGAACACTCTGAGACAGAGCGGACTACTGCTGCCCACACTGCCACCCCAGGTACCACACACCTGCGCACATGTTGGGTTTACATGTCTTATGAAGACAATATATTGATCTAACCTTAAACAAAGTAACTATTTGCAAAATCTACTTTTTGAAGCTTTCTACCATTTTGTAACATTGTTCCCTCATCAAAAACATGCCTGAAGAATTTTATGTCTTCCATGTTTGAGTAATCTTACAATCTCTCCTAGTCCCCAGACTGTGATATATACATATCTGGCCACACACCACTGGGAAGCAGGTATTGCTTTTCCTGGAATTTTCCACAGTATGGCATTTAGCTTATAGATTTCATGGACTACTGTTGAAATCTTCTTTAGATATCTCAAATATTATAGGTCATATTTGTGGAGAGTGGAGTTCAATAAAGATGGGTAAGTTTAATAACATTGCCATGGAGACAAGCAGGCAGCTGACACTCCACCGGGAAAGTTACATAGTCTGTCTTTAACAGATGTGGATGAAAAAACAGAAAGCAGATTTGGAGGAACATGGTAATAATTTGATCTTTATTTGAATAGCGTCTCTCTCTTGTGTCAGATTCAGAAGGCAACAGCGACCATCATTGAGCCCACGGGAGAGTCGGACAACCCACTGCGCTTCACCTCAGGCCTGGTAGTGGCGCTAGACATCGACGCAACTCTAGAGCACGTCCAGGACCCACAGAACACGGTCAAAGTCCAGGTTTGTCTCTCTGCCCTCCACCTCTCCTCACTGCCACACCTCTTCAGAACAAAAGTGCTCCACACAGCCACGCCACCTCAGAACAAATTTCTCCACACAGCCGTACCTCCTCATCACACACACAGACTGGTGGGTGCTGCTTACAAGAAGGTAGCTGCGCTTGTATATCTGGGAATTTTTTCATATCAGATTTGGTACAATATATGAAAAGAATCACAAATATCATCCAAAGACGCATTCGCACAAATAGTGTCCAAATGTATTTTTAACACCCATCAGGTTTCCTTTGGGTTTTTCTAACTGCATACCAAAAACACAATTACCTCAAATACCTCAAATGTTCAGTCTAGGTGTAAGAGTTATGTTATTGTTGATGTTGTAGATGACCACAGAGCTCTTGTCTTGTCTGAATCAGAATGTACAGTGAGCTCTTTTGTTCTGTGACAGGTGCAGTACCCGGACGGTCAGTCTCACCTGATCCACCCCAAACCTGCAGACTTCAGGAGGCCCGGTCCAACCAGGCATAGGCTCATCACACAAGTGTACCTATCCCACAGTGCCTGGACAGGTGAGCACTATTTCCTACTGTAAAAAAAAAATTAATCACCTCTCGCAACCCAAACTTTTTACAATTAGAAAAAGAGGGTTTGCAAAGCGCTGTTTGAGAAGCACTGCTTTATGACTTTATGACTTTATGACTTTATTGTAGAAAAAGTACGGCGCAATAATTGTTCTGGTACCAGTATCAAAAAACAGAGGTTGATTTGTACCTATTGCTGACCATGTCCATTTTATGTTCTTGTGTTCCAGAACCGTGTCAGATCTCCGTGCGCCTCCTGTTGGCGTACAGCAGCACCACACCAGGCGGCGCAGAGTCCGAAGGCCCTCAAACAGACACTGAGGGGACCATCCCCTTCAGCAAACCTGTCAAAGTGTTCATCATGCCCAAACCCACGCGCCGATAGAAGAGCCCTAAGGGATCATGGGAGTGTACAGTAAACACAACTCACCAGACACAAGGACAGCAGTGAATAAAGACTCAACTTTTCTACCAAGCCAGAGTGGATTCTATTTATTTTACTGACATTATTGTATCATTTCTTTCATGTTTTTTGTTAAAGTTTTGATTTACATTTAGTCAAGCATCTAGAATTTTCTGAAATATGTATCAGTTTTTAACAGCTACTGTAATTTGACACTGACATGAGTGATATTTCCAAACCATTATATACAATTAATTCTAATATAATTGTTGATTTGGAGATGTGTAAAAATAGAATATTGAGTATCTCACTTACAATAAAAAAAGAGTAGAAACTCATGTTATTTTTCCAAAAAGTAAATAAAAACATAAAACAAACATATGGGCGACAATAGGTCAGTTGATAGTTTGTCCACTGGTCAGAGGGTTGATCCTACGGTCGGCAGTTTGAATCCCACTCTCGACATAAATATCCTTGGTAGAGCATTCAGATCCACTGACTCACAGGTTGTTGGTGAGATGCTAGCTCCCACAGATGAATGCCATCATTGTGTCCTTGGATAAGACACTTAACCCACCTTGCCCCCAGTGTCTGTGCACACTGGTGTATGAATGTGTGTGTTAAAGGGTGTGTGTGGTTTCTTAATGTAGAGCGCTTTGAGTGGGTTGAGGAAAAGCTCCATATAAAAATGTGACCATTTACGATTTGTGGGAATATATGATGTGATGCTTGCTATCCATGGGGTTTCAGAATGATGAATAATTAAGACTGTTGCCATAGAGATTAAAATAAAAGTATGTCTTTTGAATGGGAGTCCTCAAAATCTTGCATGTAACAGGAAAATGAAACTCATGAATAGGACCCACAAACGACCATTGACCAATATGGTCTTCTCCACAAGGCCACTAAGGATGAAAAAGTTCAGAATACTTTGTGAACGGTTGTAGATTTGGCTTTATTGAGTGAGAAGAGTACAGTATACCTGACCAACAGCTCACAGAATGTACCATTTTCTAGAGGAAAAAGGCACTTCATGATTTTATTAAAATCTCAAATTTCAGAATTCATAAAACACATTTGAGAAACGATAAAATGTCACCTAATCATGTGATGTAATTGCGATGCTGAAAATACACCTTTACAAATTGTACTTAGTTTTTTTTTTATAATTTATAAAGGTTTTAATGTCCATTTAATGTCCATTATTTTCCAAGCTGCTTTTCTTTGAACACAAAACATTCCCGGACTCCCTGAAAGCAGCACCTCACAGGCACAGCTTCAGAAGACATTGGCTTGCAGTGGTCAGCAGTTAGAGTGGAGAACTTGGGGGCTGGTGGAGGTCAGCATGTAGAGTGGAAGATCCCGGCCACCTTCCTGCCCTGCGCAGCCAGCTTGTTGTACTGGTCCACAGCCTTCTCTGTCTGCAAAACCGTGACCTCCACACCGCGGCCCCTCACGAAGTCCAACGTGGAGCCAGGAACCTGTACACACATGCACAGACCATGCTCAAATCAATGCTGCTCAAAACATAATCCAATTACAACTGAAATGGTCATGAGTATTACTACCTGTGACTATTTCAGCTGTGAGCCAGTAGAAAGAGATGCACTATGCAACTTTTATGGTAGTGTCTCCCTCATTTTTGTTTCCATGGAAATGTAAATGCTTAGGCCAGAATTTGTAGAAAAGCAGGTGAAGGCTCTAGACCAAGTTACAGGTCAGATCTGTTTAGAGGAGTCACCACTTCCAGTACGAACGCATGTTTTTAAACATTTATAATGGTAAACTGAAAGTTGATTAAAGAGCAGGTTACGCATAATCGCCTTAGCTTTCTACCATGTTATAACGGTCCTTCATCAAAATCGTGCAAAAGTAGTTTTGTATGTCATCCATGTATGTTTGAGTATTTAAGCGATCTCTCCCAGGCCCTATTCGAACCCTCCTTATGGCTAGTTGTAAGATTCTGCGCAATGCACCGCCCATAAGCCTACGTCATCCATGATCCCACACGACAATTATCCATACATATGCAAAATTACAACACAAACTGTACATAACATGATGCGATGTGCAGTAGTTTCATTAATGATTGTAACGTGTCAGCACTGTGAAGGGGAAGAGACTTTGACTCAGAGCTTCAAAAATCTAATTTTGAATTTTCAAAACAATAAAAGGTAACATGGTAATCTAAATGTTATGTGTTAGCCGTTGATACCCCATAGAAATAAAATACCCCCTCTTTAAAGATGATTCAATACTGCATTTTGACATTTTGTAGAATGGTCCTGCGGAGTTACCTGCAGGGCCTCAGACATGCCTCGACCGATCACCAGCAGGTCTATGCCCTTCGTCAGCAGCTCGTCCAGGTCAGCCGGCTGCACTCCAGGGTGATGCTGGAGACACAGAGATAAGAGTGAAAAAGACATGGATAGAAAAAAATGAAATAAAGAGGGAGAGAAAGAAGAGCAGCGGTGGAAAGTAATTACAAATACGTTATTGTAATTGAGTCAATTTTTAGGCAAAATTAAGTTGATTTTTAACATGTATTGATACTTTGTAGGGATGCATGGATACAATAATGGTATCGGATATCAGTGTGAATATTGAAATGTTTCATGGATCGGTTCCAAGATATCGGTTTAGATGATATTTCATTTTGATGTATAAATTGGCATAAGACGCTTTACTGGTCAATGTTGGCTTAAAACACATCATATTACTGAGCTTGTATTTTTTCAGAACTGTTCTGTAGTTACTTTAAATGATAAAATACAGTTACAAAACACATTTGGGTAATATTTATTTTCTTTAAACACAAACGACGTATGGCTAAATAATATTTTCAGTCTCTGCACTGGTATGCACTGGCAGATACTTAAAGAACGGAACAGAAAAAGCTGGTTCGGTGCATCCCTAGTACTTTGAGCGCAATTGTAGCCATGTAATTTTAAGAGGCTACAATTAAAATCATAGGAGTTAATGAGTACAGCACAACTGTTCTCATCCACTGTTGTCTGCTCCTGTCAAGATCTACAAACCCATAAGAGCACTGCATTGCCGGCGCTGATTGGCAAGAAAACTCAATTAAGATTTCAACTGTTTCATTAATCCAATACTTTGTACTTTTACTTTAGTAAAAGATTTTCACTGTACTCTTTCCACCATTGTAGAAGAGAGACATGATGAGAAAGTGTGTGTGTTGGAGGGAAAGCAAGATGGAGGGATAGTTGAGAAAAAGAACTGAGAGAGGGGGAGAGGGAGAGAGAGAAATAGAAATAGAGAGAGTAGTAGACAAAAAGGAGGCGCTTACGTCGGTGCCAGTCTCTCTCCAGTCCCAGGCTCGGCTCCCCCCAGGCCACACCTTACAGTCCTTATAGGAGCCAGAGCAGCCCTGGCCCTGCACCTTCATGTGACCCCAGGACAGAGAGGCGATCTGGGGGGACGTCATGTCTGCAACAACAGGAGTACTGAAGGGTCACAACCAGTTCTACAGCACTGCAACAAGAGCACCCAAATGTCACACCCAGCTCTGCAGTACAAACACATACACAATAATATTAAGAGAGGAGAAAGGATAGGCCTGTCATGATAACATATTTTTAGGTGCTGATATATTGATTCTGAAAATATCAAAATAAATGATATACTGAAATGTATTTATACCACTTTCACCATAAGCTTAAAGCAGGATTATTACAGTAAACCCTTTTTCTAAATGAATCTTATGAAACACACTGTGGTTATAAATATATAAATAAAAAAATAGTACAATGAAGTACTAACGTTGTTAGTTCTAGTATCTATAATGTGTCATGCAATTAATTACTGGACCATCTACAACTGAAATATCACCACACAGGCCTAGTACTGCTACATCAAACTAAGAAAAATGACCCCACTGGTGCTAAGAAAAAGTACACGCCATAAATATGAGCCTGAAAATATTGTTCATGTAGCATATACTGTACGATAAGTCAATATAGTAATTATCATTATTATTATAATGGGCCTAAGAGAGGACAGTCCAGAGCCCAAAGCAGAGGGGCAGTTATTCTGGTACCAGACTCACTCTGGATCATGTGTCCTGGGTCTAGCATGTCACTTCATATTCACACTTTCAGTACATATTAAACTATAAAACCACTTTAAAAAGCATTATTCAAATAAGCAAATAACAATGTCACATGTGATATATAATGTACTGTTGCTTATAATATTATATGGAAAATGGAGTTACAAGGAGTTGTATGTAAGATTTTTATTTTAAATGTCATAAATATGACTTCTATGTCCCTAGATATGTAGTAAACATGTTCAAATCAAATATAACTTTTACTGATAACAATTGTAATGCTGATTTATTATGAATTATAAAAAAAACATTGGACATGACGTCCCATTTATTTAGGTAATAATTTGGTGTTTTGGTTCTAAACACCTCATTATCCAATCAGACAGCAGAATGAAACCTGGTTCAGCACAAGCACATATACCATCCCTTTAAAATGAAAACATTGTAAGAAACGTTAATTAAATATGTAATACTATGGAACATGGATTAGCCAACTAACTCCGAACGTTGGTTAGTTGTGTCCTTGAGCAAGTGTTGGACCCAACCAAGAACCTGGCACCTCGAAAGCACTGCTCCATACAGTCTATGCACTGGCCTGGGTAATACGGTGTGATGGCTACAGCTGATGCTAACAGCAGTTTAGCACCACAAGAGTAAAAGTAGGCCATGCACCGCCGCTGGTGCGAACACCCTGTCCCCCGGCACAGAGCAGAACGCAGGGTTGACGCAACAGATGGAATTATTAACGGAAAATATTTATGAGAAGTGCCCTTATAATGATGATTATGTTAGCCATGTGCTGCTTGTTTTTAGCATCTTTAGCATCACTTGGCTCAACACTGGCAGACATGACAGGCAGGACAGGAAGCATTACAGCAGAAAAAGGAGTAGATTAGTTTTACATTGAACTGCAAGGCGGAATATAAAACGGAGGAAAACTCCAGAGACGTGCCTCAATCACGGTCACTTTACGCAGAATGCAGATTAACCATGTGTTACTTTTTAGCATTACTTGGCACACTGGAAAACCTGGATAGTTTTATAATTAAATTTAAAGTTGGTATCTGCAGCTCACCTATTTTATCCGCTCTGTATTCGGCTCCTCTGCGCACTAGTTGCCCCCGTGGTGACGCATTTGGCTATGGATGGCTGGAGCGCACTGTGCCAAACGGCGCAGCTTGCCCACCTCCCGCGACCTACCCACTTACTCGAGAGCGCACTTCCTGTCGGACACGTTCGTCGGCTGTGTGCGCAGGTAAGTGACAGGTAGGTGGAGCCGCAGGTAACGCCGTGATCTCTGGCTCGACTCGTTTCTCGGAGTGTGCGTAGCCTCCAGAAAAACACGAGAAAAACACACAGATTCTACAAGAACCGGACACGGACCAGGATGTGAGCGCCTGTGAGGGACTGTGAGCTGCGTGGGTCCTGATGTGGCGGCTCTGGGGTCTGATCGGATTGGCTCTCTCCGTGTGGCACGTAGGTAAGCGCGACGTCCATGTTATCGCGTCAAAACCATAGTACAATAATAGTTAGATGTTGTTTTATCCTTTTGGATAGGTTTGAGGCTACTCTCTTGTGCGTAAATCTCATGCGCGTTGGCCTTGTTTTGGATACGCCTGACACATGCGCTTTTTCCTATGTTGAGTTTCATTTAGACAGTTTAACAGACAAATCTAACAGGTTAAATCGGCGGGGGTGTTTTCTAAATTCCTGATGAGCTGTCACATTCAAAGTGGGCAGTTGGTTCCGTCTCCAGTCTTGTTCGGCAGGTTTGACTCGCACCTCGCAGCACTCTGTAAACACAAGACGTGACGATGCAGAGGAAAATGCACGCGCAAATCACAGGGCTGAACACACACAATGCAATTCCATATATTTCTTCAGTCTTTCTTTAGCGTATTTTTTTTACTTGAATACTGATTGCCTGAGACCAGATTTAGTCCTGGCTTACTCCATCTTTCATCAGAAGAGGGGAGAATCCCCAAAAGTTAAAATAAGTGTAGTTCAAAATAATATTACTCAAGTAGAAGTGCAAAGTAGTCGACCAACAATACTCAAGTAAAAAAAAATAATAATTGGGGAAACTGCTACTCCAGTGATCATCTGGTATCATTGTTGGGAAGTAACTGAATACATGCACCAAGAATCCAGAATACCAATTTTGAGTAACTGTATTCCAGTACAGTCACTTTTTCATTTGGTGGTAAGAATACAGTTTGTTTCATAAAATTAAAAGAATACTTTGGAGTACTTGATCACAGAGCAAGTACAAATCACAATTTAGGCTCAAGCTGCACAGAATCAGTGAGAAAACTTGAAAACACTACTCTTGTGGTCACTAACTGGAGAAGTTGTTCTTCTCCAGTTAGTGATAGGAAATGCAGAACAGACAGTCAAATAAATATAAACCTGATTTAATCCTCTAACTTAAATGCAACTCTGCATGAAAGTATTCTAAGTATTCAGAATACAGTACTCTGTTTGAGCCATGTATTAGAATATGTTATAAAAATACATTTTAATGCAGGTATTCAGTATTCTGTAACTAAATACATTTTCAAAATATTTTTCCCATCACTACAGCTAATGCTCCTTGCTTAAATTTACACTCTGTAGTTCTTTTGAGGAGGGATAGTGCTGGTTTAGTTCTAGAATTTGGAAAAAAGACTTTAGGTCCAGATGATGCTTGCTCACATGAATGGGTCAGCCTTTTGGTCAAGGCCTTGTTGTAATGTCGGGTATGGTTATGGTCTTGTGTTTTAATAATGCTTGACAGTGGGCTTCAGACATTTACACTTTTTCTAGCACAACATATTCTGGTCCGTTAGTGTTGAGAAAGTCCAGACCATGTGTATTATATCTAGTGGACAGTAATCTACATTATGATGAGGAAATCCTAGGCTGCCTGTCAATCACTTCTGTGTATTTGCTGCTCAGAAGGTAAAAAAAAAAAAAAAAACATGGTCTGGGCCTTTTTGTGTGGAGTTTGTATGTTCTGACTGTGTCTGGGTGTGTTTTCTCTGGGCACTCCGGTTTCCCCCATCAACCCAAAACATGCACAATAGGTCAAATCTTCCAGGTAAGGTAGTCCTAACCAAGACTAGCTCAAGATCTGGGGAGATAGGTCCAACTGCTCCTGAGGAGTTAACCCAGTGACATGAAGGATGAGTCAAATGCGGAGGTCAAATTTCACTTCGGGTACAATAAAGTGTACCTTAACTTAAGCTACCACAAGTTTATCTGATTTGTTTTTAAAGTAGATGTCAGATGAGAAACCTGTCCCAACTCAGCTCTCTGGTCTTCTATCAGGCCAAAGCTGGCACACTATCAGACTGCAGTAACGCAGACAGCATCTAGTGTTGTTATGTGAGAATACATTTAAATCATTCCTGTGTCCAAAACCCCTCTACTTCACTCAAGATGGAATATTTTTGTAAAATAGATTTTAATTTCATTTGTGTGTGCGCAGAAGCCGAAGCCATTTCCATCCAGTGTGGGCAGCGTACCCTGACCCACGCAGTGCAGGACGACGTGCACTTCTCGGTGGAGGTGGTGTGCAAGGGCATTCCCACCCTCCACTGGAGTTTCATGTCTGGATGGGTCAGCCGCACCATCGGGACGTGGCAGCCGGGCAACTTCACCAACATCACAGCTGACTATAGCAGCAGAGTGCAGGTCTTCACCAACGGCTCCATGGTCCTGTCCAACTTGCGGCTTCAGGACGCGGGCTTCTATGTGCTCACAGTGACTGAGGAAGGGGGTGGGAGCAGCAGGGAAGTGGGCTTTGTACTCAAGGTGACAGGTGAGAGGGAGATGGGAGCGGGATTAGACTACCAGTCAAAAGTTTGGACACACATTCTTTATCAATGTTTTTTTTTTTTTTTTTTGTTACGCTTAAAACTTTCTTCATTTTATATACACACAGGAGTCATCGAAAAAATGATGCCACGTGTGGGATTATGTAGCAAAGAAAAAATGTAAAATTTTCAAATCCTCAAAGCCCTTTGCTTTATGGAAAGCTGCACATCCTTGTCCTTCTCTCAGTGAGCTTCATGAGGGATCTCCTGAAATGGTTTTCACTTCAGTTGTGCCATGTCAAGGGTTAAGATATGACAAAAGCAGCAGTGGTCAAAGCTAAATCTCAAATCTGAAACAAGTTTGTAGTTATTTTGAGTTTATTTTTTGTTCACTACATTCCATGTGTGTCATTCATAGTTTTTCAAAATCAGTAAGAATCTACAGTGGAAATAATAATGGAAATGAAGAAATATAAATGAAAAAGTGTCCAAACTTTTGACTGGTAGTGTTTGTCACATTTGTTCAATAGGTTGTGTTTATGTTCTGCATTTTAATGTCATAATTCCAGACTGAGGGCAGTTGCTTGTATAACTATAATAATGAATTAGTCTTTTATGGTGTGTTTCAAGAAACTCAAAAGTAACTTTAGAATTTTAAGCATTATTCATTCACTCTACACTTTGTACTGGTAAGCTACTATTGCGGCCTCAGCTGCTGATCTGAGCCATTGGTTACTCTGACCACCACCAACACTCACGCCACTCTAAATAGACTAAAGACTTGACTAAACACAACACAAACAAAACAGTTTTTTTTGTCACTGGCACCCCACTGTGGCACCTCGAAACACGTCATAAAAGACTAATGCATAATTATAGTTATACAGGCCCCTGCCCTCAGTCTGGAATTATGACATTAAAATGCAAAACATGAACACAACCTATTGAACAAATGTGACTTACACGACCAGTCAAAAGTTTGGATTTTTCCATTTATATTTCTTCTTTATTTCCATTATTACTTCCACTGTAGATTCAGAGATCAGACACTTTTTTTTTTAATTGTTCATGTGGACAGACCCAGTAATTACAGAAATATTATCAGCCAGGTCAACAAATCTGCAATCTGCAAAGCAGCACTGGCTATGTTTACAAAAACTCTGGAGACAGACATTTGATATTGTATTTGGTTGTTGCAGAGGTGCTGTATGAGGACCTACAGTACCTGTCTGTCTCTGCTCTGGCTCTGGGCTGTGTGGCTGCTCTGCTCATGTTCAGCATGTGGCTCCTGGACAAACTGTACCGGCGTGTGAGAGCCTGGAGACGCAGGAAACGCATGCCAGGTACATTAACATGCTATAATATTGAAATATTGAACATATGGTTTCAGATAACATATTTGTGGAACTGTAGCATGGGTTAATTGACTATGCGTAGAGTAAATGAATAATAGGGCACGGCCAATGAGTCCAAAGGTCTGTTTAATTTCACACTTCATCTTTGACATTGTTTTGACAGAAGCAGATGTGACGGAGCTGCAGCCTCTCTGAGAACACCAGCCACTACCATCCACTGAGGAACAGAGCACAACCTCTGATGTTCTGCACATACTCTGTGTGCATCTTTGCACTGGTTTAATGAAGACTGGACTGACTTTGGTCATTGACCAAAAGTACATTTAGTATGAAGGAAAGTGGGAGTTCCTGCAGTGACAACTGTTGCATTTGTAGAAAAGTATTTTCAAAGGTTTTCTCATAGACGTGTGTTGACAATAGCACAGCCTGTCAGTCTAAACTTGGGGTAAACAGAGACCGCATAGTTCAGGGAGCAGGTGTGAGCGCAGCCATCAGCAGCTCCATCTTGTACACAAAGTTCCTGCCCTCCATCTTGCTCCAATGCACCTCTCTGTAGGGGCCTCTCAGGTGGCTCCACTTGGAGTCCAGGACCACGTCACCCTTCTGTAGCTCTTTGCTCTGGTTTCTGGGGAATTGGACCAACACCTTACAGCCACTCTCTGGGCCATTGCGTACTGTGAAGAGAAGCATAAACACGCACATTAATATGTCTGATACAATACTTATAAGTGGGCCGTGAACTCAGCCTAACCTGAGATGGCGTAGTCTCCATTGGGGGAGGCCACAGTGACTGCAGAGGCGTTGCCCACACTCTCGATGGGCCCCAGCCCCACGTGGTTACTGAAGCTGAGCACGTGCCAGCCCATGACTTTGGCCAGCTGCTGCACAGCATGGACCTGGTGCTGGGACATCTGCAAACACACACACGCACACATTTACAGTATGAGCTTTAGCCTGTGCTTCACAGCTGCCCTGACTGTGCACAGTTCTCTTACCTGGGAGAGGAGGAAGTCCTGCAGCTCCTGTTCCTGGTGGGACAGGGTGACCACACGACCATCTCTGTGCACCACTCGGATCTGCTCCACCCCAATGTTCAGCTGCAGCTGAATGGACCTGCCCAGGCACAGCACGCAGCAGTTACATTTGGCCCCAGAGCAAAGATAATGAAAGCCTTCTCTGGGACACTAGGGGGCTTTTAATAATGTACATATTGTTCACTCATGTATTTTTTTTTTACCTCTGTAGAGTTCACAATGCTCACTAGTCTTGTGTAAATATGGTAGACACATGCTAGCTCAGTCCACAGCACACACACAACCATGTAAATAGTTATGGTAAAGTATGTCGCCCTGGGTAAACAGACTCACTTGAGCCCCCTAGCCAAAGGAATGAAGTAGAGTCTGCCTGAGAACATACAAGAGGAAGTCTTCAATCATCCATGTTTGTTTTATTTGTAAGATTAAAATGTTTTAATGGAAAAACATTTTTTGTGGTCACGGAATTCATTTGATTTACCTGTGATTTTCTTTTGCAGTTATCATCAGGACACATACAGTCTGTAGTTAACTAGAACTCTTGGAAGTAAGAGGCCCAACCATAAAGTCATAATGTCTGACCACGAGCTATAGCAAGGCAAGTTTAATTGTAAAGTTCAATTTATACACAAAGTAATTCAAAGTGCTTTATGCAGGTAATAAAGTTATAAATGTTACTGATGTCAAAGGGTCACATGGTGGGTAGAACCAATTGCATCCAAGTGCATCAATAAGACATGCACTCATTTTTGTAATATCCACAATGGTTACAGTGCAAAGGTAATTTCACCTTAGTTAATTTGTACTGTATTTGAACTTTGTGCCAATTTTACATTCATTTGCATAGGCCCAGTAATTACATAACCATAAACCTGGTCACATCAAAAAATATTGTGTGTCTTAAAAGGCTCTATATAAATACAAACTCTCAGTGGCAGTAAGCCAATACTGCAGGCAAGTAGTAGTAGTATAGGCAAGGTGGGTGAAGTGTCTTGTCCAAGGACCGAGCGACAGAATGTAGTCTAAGTGGGAATCAATCCATCGACCTTCAGGTTGGGTGACAACTGCTCCAACCACTGAGCCATTGTTGCCCCAACATCTGCATTTGAAATTTTAGCAGCATATTCTACTAGATAAATCATTCTAAAATACTGACCCCTTAAGGTCATTTCTGTTTTTATCACTTCTATCATGTTGTAACACCTCGACTGGCCAAAGGGGCAAAGTAACAGCAGGACATACTTGCAGATCTGCTCGTAGCCCTGGGATGTGATGAGCACTTTGACACTTGACTCGTACACGTCGTTTATGTTGGACCAGTGCGCCTGGATCTGAGGGTCTTCTATTCGGCTGGCCAGGCTATCGATGGTCCGCGCAGTCCTGGGGAAAACAGACAACTCTGGATTTTAGCGAAGGCAGTTAAAAGGCTCATATTACAGTATTTTCTGATCCATGTTCAAATGGTTCCTCATCACAAACATACCTAGAGTTGTGTTTTGTTTCATTCAAACATGTTTAAGGCACAAACCCTGCATATTTAGGCTGAGTTCTTTTCTCAAACAAAAAACACTCTGTTCCACTTTGTGATGTCATGTGGTACTGCAGGAAGTGGTACACTGTTTTTGAAATTATTCATATGATTCTCATGAAGGTGTAGGGAGTTTAAGTCAATTGCCAAACTACTGAAGAAGAGGTAAAACGTAACTGGTGACTTCAATATTATCACTACATGACATTACAAGGGGGAACAGAGCATTTTGACCTTTGGAGATGTAGAATAAAGAGTTAATCAAACATAAGTGAATGGACAGGAAGAGGTCTTCAAGAAGTCTTCAGGAAACCCCCACACACTGACCAATACCTGCTGTTTGATTCACACCATCCACTGCAGCACAAACTCGGAGTTATTCGTACTCTACAACACAGAGCTCAAGTGGTACCAACAAACACAGAGGGAAAAGTAGAGGAGGAACAATATGTGGAGAAACCCCTCTCTGCTTATTCAAAATGGGACTTCAATAGATCTAAAAGAGCTAAAAAAACAAAAACAGGACAACAGGGAATCTGAACCTAAAAGGAAAGGAGTAACTATTCCTTACACAGCGGGTGTGTCTGAAAACTTCAGAGAATTTTCAGTACAGTATGAGATCCTGGTCTATTTCAAACCTACAAACACTTTCAGACAGAAACTGGTTCACCCAAAGGACAAAACCCCAAGCCATAAACAAAGTAATGTAGTCTACTCCATTCTGTGTTGTGAGAAGTGCAGTGAGCGTTACATTGGAGAAGCAAAACAGCCACTTCATAAGAGAATGTACCAACACCGGCGTGAGAGTTCCTCTGGACCCCAGTCCATGGTGCATCTCCATCTCAAAGCCAATAACCACTCCTTTGAAGCTAGTGAGGTTCAGATTTTAGCCAAAGAAAAGAAATGGTTTGAGAGGGGAGTTAAATAAGCTACTTTTGTTAGGAAAGACAATCCTTCCTTAAACAGAAATGAGGGCCTGAGACATAATCTCTCACAAATCTATGATTTCATCTTCAGACCCAAAGCAAACAAAAAGAATAGGAGGGCCAGTAACAGTTGAATAGGGTCATTAAGGCTGAAACTGGAGACAATGGCTGTTTACAGTTTCAGTGTAGTTAGCCCCTCCCTTCAGATAGATATAAGTCAGTGTCCACCAGCAATCTGACCAGAACTGAAGAAGCAGAGCTTGGATGAGCAGTGAAAAGTCTTCACTCCTACAATGATTTGTCCAGTTGACAGATTTAAACTTTGTCTTTTGCTATAAGTGAATGAAAAAACACAACAGTTACTGGTATGTTTTTCATGTATGTTACTTGATGTTTTTATAAGTTGGCTTAAAGCTCACAAGAATCCATTTTGTTTAATATAGAGTCTTTAAAACTTCAAGCTGGCATTTTTTCAGTGATTAAAAAGGCAGTGTATCCAATTTTCTTCTCCATGTATTTGGGCAAAATGTATTTTGCCCTAATACATGTGTACTGCATACTCAGCTCTTGAGATTGAAATAAATCCACTGTGTACTGTCTGCTTCTAATTAAAATAAATAGTGTTTTGTTAATAATCACTAAGTATGCATTAGCATTACCTTCACTATGGTGGCAAGCTCCTCTCTGGCCTCTGAAAGTTGTGAAAAACGCTTATAAACAAATTTTGGTGAATGATTAGGATGTTCAGAATGCATAAGGTCAGAGAGGAATAACTTTAACTGTTTAAAATGAACTAGATCTGTTTTCGTGTTTTAAAGACATCTAGGTATAGTACCTTTAATGTTCCATGCCAACAACAAAATTTCCATTCTCCACAGGGTCTTATTATAAACAGAAACCTAGCAGACAATTATTCTGATTCTGAGGTTTTGACTATTTTAATGGAGCTGCAGCAAGTGAATAATTTCCCTTGAGGATCAATAAATACCCAAAATACATAAAAACTATAACACAGAGCATCAATTATCCATATAAAAGCTCTTGAATTTAATTAGAAATACTTAGATCCATAATCTAATCTAAATCAATGTTGTAAATGAGAAATGTTACCAGATAGGCTTGTGAAAAGTATCAAAAATAAACTAGTATCAAAACTAGATTGGATCAGGATCAGGTAGATCAGGTATTGATACAAAAAAAATTAACCTTCCCTGAATGGCTTCAGAATGATCTTGAGCTGTGTCACCACCCCTGTGGAACCTACTTGGACCACTGAGAGATCACACAGATATGAGGCCACATGGGAATATAAAAGAAAATATTACCATTTAATGTTAAAAAGCATTCTCCAGCTGCCTCCAGCTTCACATGCTTGCCCTTCATCTTCAAAATTCTTGAAAAAGCTGTCCCTTCTCAACTCCACACCCATCTTGCTACTAACAACATCTATGAACAGTTTCAATCTGGTTTCTGCTCAGAAGCACAGAAACAGCACTTCTTAGAATCACCAATGTCCTCCTTCTAGCCTCTGACTCCGGTTTACTCTCTATTCTCATCCTCCTTGATTTAACAGCTGCCTTTGACACCATCTCCCGCAACATTCTCATTCACAGACTTCAATCCATTGGTATTTCCCACACTCCTCTCTCCTGGTTCACCTCATATCTCTCTGATCGTAGTCAATTCATTAATCTCAAATCCTACAAATCCAACACTCTCCCTGTCTCTGCTGGTGTTCCCCAAGGCTCTGTCCTAGGTCCCCTTCTCTTCATCATCTATATTCTCCCCCTTGGTCTTCTGTTCCGTAAACACAATATTCACTTTCCCTGTTACGCGGATGACACCCAGCTCTACATCTCCACCAAACCTTCCTCATCTGTCCCTCCAACCTCTCTTACCCTCTGTTTACAGGAAATTCATTCCTGGTTCTCCTCCAACTTCCTCCAACTTAACAGTTCTAAAACCAAGTACTCCTAGTAGGCACCCCCCCTACTATCTCCAAATCCAACAGCTTCTCCATCTCCATCCCTGATTCCACTGTCCTTCCTTCCCCTAAGGTCAAGAGTCTGGGTGTCATCCTTGACAGCACACTTTCTTTCCACTCCCACATCAATAACATCACCCACTCTGCCTACTTTCACCTCCGCAATATCTCTCATCTCCGTCCCTCTCTCACTCCTCACACCTCTGCCATACTTGTTCACAGTCTCGTCACCTCCCAGATTGACTACTGTAACTCCCTCCTCTATGGTCTCCCCAACAAACCCCTCCAGAAACTGCAGCTTCTCCAAAACTCCGCAACCCGCATCATCACCAGGACCCCATCTTCTCACATCACCCCCATCCTCCAAGAACTACACTGGCTTCCCATAAAACAGAGAATCCACCTCAAAATCCTCCTCACCACCTTCAAAGCTAACCATAACCTGGCCCCACCTAACATCTCTGACCTCCTCCACATCTCCATTCCCTCTCGCTCCCTCCGCTCCTCTTCCTCTCTCCAGCTCTCTGTCCCCTCTGCCCCTCTCATCACCATGGGGGGCAGAGGCTTCAGCTGCTCTTCTCCCTGGCTCGGGAACTCTCTTCCTCCTGACCTCCGCAACATTGACTCTCCACCTAAATCCAGACTCAAAACCCACCTGTTCATACAATCCTACATCATATAATCAGTTACTCTCACCATCATCCAGTTTTGGATCTCTGTTTTATCTGTAAATATGTTTTTAACTTTGTCTTGTACAGTGTCCTTGAGTGTCCTGAAAGGCGCTTTCAAATAAAATGTATTATTATTATTATTATTATTATTATTAATATAATAATAATAATATATAATATATATAATAATCTCTAAGAAAGAGTGTTTTTTTTTTTATTATCATCGCAGTATCGGAATCTGTATTGAGTATTGAATCGATTACTTCCTATTGAAACTGAGTTTGAAATTTTAGTATTGTGAAAATACTAGTACCTGGATAAATCAAGCAATGTGTTTAGAAAGGTGCTGTATAATTACAAATTTAACATAAGAAAAATATACAAAAGGCAGGAGTAGTGGAGTGACCTGCTGCGGAGGAAGATGTGCTTGGCCTGCTTGATGATCTTCTCGAGCAGCCCCTGGCCCTGCTGCACAGAGGAGATCTGGGCTTTGGTGTAGGCCTGAGGACCTGCCAGTCGCAGACGCTTGTGTCCAAATGGAGCTGTGGCCGGGTGGGGCATGAGCACAGAGCTCAGCTGCTGCTTATGGAACTGCACACGAACACACACACCAGCAGAGGGCAGGGGTTAGTACATTATCAATGCTTCATTAAAAGGGGGTATTTTATTTCTATAGGGTATTAACTGCTACCATGTAACATATTTAGATCACCATGTTAGATTTTATTTTTGTTTTGAAGATGCTACAGTATATTCGCCACTATCAGTGTACATGTTTTACAGTGTACAGGTTTCTCCACTTTTCATTTTTGACATCCAATGTATGGGTATTACTTTCTGTTTCCATTGAATGATGCAGGTAACATCCCACCTCATGAAAGTTACATACTGTAACTTTAAAACAATGTTAAAATATTACCGTATTTTCCGGACTACAGAGCGTACCTGATTAAAAGCTGCATGCTTGAATTTTAGAAAAAAAAAAAAAATTTACAAGCCGCACCGGATTTTAAGCCGCCGGTGTCCCATGTAGTAATATGAAAAATTTGCTCAAAAACGTTCATTTGTGAGGGACCACTAGCTCAGTTTTGCATGCTTTTTTTACAGTGTCTGCAGGCGTGTGTTCTGCGTCCTGATTGGGGAGGTGCCGCCTCCTGTACCAGTACAGAATGCATTCAGCCAAATTCACCAAAATATTTTTGCAGCGTGACTCTGAAACAATCGCGTTGGACACCTTTGTGTTTGAGGACAAATGCCTGCAACACACGTTGTGGACGCTCTGGACACGCGTCCACGAGAGACTTTACATGTGAAAAACATAAAGAAGGACTAAAATAACATAAAGACGACAGCAGAATAAGTTTTAACAAGGAGCAAAAAGGGCTGTAACCTGCGGATGGAGTCTGCTTTAGTGTGTGGATCAGTGACTGCAGGAAAAAGAACATTACGAGACATTACAACGGAGCAGCGCCAGGACGAAGAGTTGGGGACAGAGGAACTGAGAAATACACCAGGAGCCGCAAAACATATATGTTGATGAGGGTTAGTACAAATGACTGATTTACAATAGTTTTGACAGTGCGCTAGATTGATCATACAATTTCATTGGACCTCTGAACTACTCATCAGTTTTGTTGGTCTACTGTTGCTGGGCAAAATGTTTTTGGCGCCACGGAAAAAAAAAAAAAATGTATAAGCCGCACTTCACCATAAGCCACAGTGGTTAAAAAGTAGAAAAAAGTAGCGGCTTGCAGTCCGGAAAATACGGTAAATAAAAATATTAAACTATACAGAACTTATTTTTAGTGGGGACATAGTTGATTGGAAGACAGACCTATTGTCTTTTTAATATCAATGCAGATGTTAAGTTATCAAAGAACATAGTCAGAGTCAGATACATTACACAGAAATACAGAGCTTAAGGAGAAACAAGCATTAATACTAAGGACATGCTTTTTAAGCACTGGTCTCAACCCCTTTGACCTGCCCAGTCCACCCCCACAGGTGCATTAACAAGTATGGCCTCTGACCTCTCTGATCATCTGGTGCAAGTTATGTTCTAGGACGTATAGGTGGTCATCAGACTTGGGCTTCTCTGGAGCTGCTCTCTGGCTCTTCTTCTCCCCAGATGAGTGGCACAGGGAGATGGATAGCTGCAGTCCTGCCAAAGGAAACACATATATGCAGTTATCTACAGGGTATGGTACAAAACCAGATATCATACTCCACGTGTGCCATGTCTTAATGGTCTATTGGATCAATGTGTTCCAACCTGATCAGTGCTGAGGTGTCAAATACAGCATGAAAATGCTGTCCTCTTATAGGACAAGACTTGTGTAATCTGGCAGCACCACTTTGACCAGGCACTACACATGGCATTAGATCATTTTCAACACCAGACGTCTTCACAAAGCAGACAGTTTGAAGGCTTCTCTGTGATCACACACAAGGGATATGCTCAGAGAGCACATCTTTAAAAACATGCTGGCAAATATTTTTCAGCCTATATACAATTACACAGGCTTTGATGGAGAACTGTCCTGTTTTAATAAAAAAAATAGAAATAAATCATACCTAAATGTTTCAGACAGAATACAAAAGTTATTTGATTATGGTACAGATTTGAGTACCATTAAAATGACCGGATCATTAGACAATAGTAGTATTACTAATATCAATAAATCCTTATACATATATCCATTCACAATCTACAGTTTTAGATCCAAAGAGGAGAAATAAGCAGTCTGACAGCATCAGTAGTTATTCATCTGTCACAGCGGGTATGTGCTGCTCATTGGTTTAATCAATATCGGAAGGAACCCATTGGTTTAATGTTTATCAAAATTATATACATATTATATGTTGCTCTGGCACTTTTTGTACCTAAAAATCAAGTGCTTTTATTATTTATATGAAACATGGCAACTATGTTTCTCTGATAAATCCTGGATTGCTTTGACTCCAAAGGTGAGGGTGCAGTGGAGGAGGTTACCTGGGAAGGGCTGGGAGATGATCTGGTTCTTGACGACGATGTGAGGGATCTGAGACTTGATTTGCACGGCCTCTCTGGAGAGCTGAGCAAAGATCTCCTTGCACAACAGCACGTTCTGCGCTGCCTCCAGCTTCACATGCCACGGCTGGGCTCCTGTGGGACAGCACATAGCACACGGAAAAGACAAAAAGCATTTAAACACATGAGACTTTAACAATCGCAATACAACAGCATTTAATGACAATTAAGAATGGCAATCATTGTACAGTGTAGGGCCAATTGTAAACACTAATGGACTTTAAAAATCCTATTTCTGTATACGTAAAGCCATAGTTAGCCATAATATGCAAGTACAGTACATTCTTACTGTAAGAAGGCCACAAACCTGACTCTTATTTGGCCTGGAGAAGGGCCTCCTCCTGCTTGTTACCATGGAAATGTTTGGCTATACAATTCCATAGTATGGCATTAAATGTATCTATTTCTATGGGGAATGTTCTAAAGTATTGTTTTAACTTTCTTTTCCCATGGAATCATGCAGCTGATGTACCACCTTCATAAAGTTACATAGTACTGCATGCAACATGCAAATGTGAGTGGTGGTCAACAGCGTGTTAACTCTTTGTCCACATTGTCCTGATTCCTGTCTTGAAGGTTGACCGAGTACAGTTACCTGCTTTGGTTTTGGGCTGCCTTCGGAACAGGCTGATGGTGCCCAAGTCCCCGATGTCGGGAGCTTGTTTCTGGATGGACACCTGAAAACACAGAGGAGGGAATGAATAAGAATATAACATTGGATTTATATAAGGCTTTTTGAGGCACTCAAAGACACTTTAAACTGAATCCATTATTCATTCTGCACCTGGTGGTGGTAAGCTACTACTGTAGCCACACCTGCCCTGGAGCAGACAGATGGTGGTTGGAGCGATTGATGGCGTAGCTTTCCATCAATCACTCACACACCGCATTCACAGCCATAGGCAAAATGGGTTAAGTGTCTTGCCTAAAGACAGTATGCACTGGTCCAAGTGGGAATCAGCCCGTTGATCTTTGGGTTGGTGGGTGAGTGCTCACCATGTCACTCCAGCAGATCAGAGGACCATTTGTGTGTGTGTGTGTGTGTAAGTGTGCGCGCTCCACAGTGTCTGACCTTGATGTAGGCGGATCCCTCCAGGTCACTGGGGATCTGCACGTTCAGAGGGCAGTAGTCCTCGGGAACCTTCTTGTCCAGGTCGATGTCTGTGTTTTTGATGACCTCAAACGTGCCGTGGTGTGGAAACAGGGATCCTGCAAAGGCGCACAGCATGTTAGGATGATCAGGACTATAAGTGTGGGCCAGATACTGTACACAGCATAACATATATTTAAGATTTTAACTTGAACACAAAGTAGTAGTTTACCTGCAATAGTGACATAACATTATAGAACCCCTGTAGTTTAAACTGAGCTGGAGGACAGGTCAAAATGATATGGCAGAATTTGCTGTTAGAAAAGACGCTGAGTGTTGACCATAAATGTTCACTGTTGTTGTTGTTTTGATGCTGCTGTTGTATATATTTTCTACCTGCATGCCCTTATTTGTATTTGTATTTATTCATTGTGTTTTTTTTGTGTGTGTTCTATGTGCACTTTATGACCGAAGTAAGTTCCTAGTCTGTGAGCTCTGCTCACGGACAATGGCAATAAAACCTCTTCTGATTCTGATAAACCGGGTCTGTCAATATAAATAAGCAAAAGTAAATGCTTCAGAAAGTGGTGCCATTATTCAACCCCAAAAATATGATAATTGTCAGTTGAAAGGATTTTCAGCCATAAGATTAATATGACAAGTTTGTTGACTCAACGCAGACCCAGTAATGATAGCATTCAATATTGGTGGATTACATAGGTGCCAATCCTGCAAATCTCCCCATGTAAATTTCCCCTGATCTCATATTAACTCGAGTGCATGCTTCTCTCGCTCCTCTCTCTTCTTGTCCCTCTCTGTGCTGTCATTTCAGTCTCTGTGGGTCTGATCCCATGACTAAGGCAACTTCCGTTCCGTTTTCCGTTCGTGTGATAAAGATTAAATCTCTGACTGTGCGCAAAACAGGGATTACTTTTTATTACAGGGATTTACCAGGCCAAAACGAACACTATTCACTCAAAAACAAACCACTATTTGGGACATTTAGAACACCAGAGAAAGTGAGACCAGGCTGTGAGAAGGCATCTGGGAGCACCTGGGAGTGGACTGACTTCCAGATGCCACAAAACATAAATTGCACCTATAGTGGCTTTTAATTTTGGTTATATCTTTAAAAATTGAACAGTTGTATAGGCCCCTGCTCTCCATCTGAAAAATGTTATTCATTCTTTATTGACGGCAAATAGTATGTAGATGACAGTGTGCAAGGCTAACCTGCGCTGCGGTAGCTGAGGTCTCCCAGGATCTTGTCTCCCACTTTGCGGAGCTTCCATTGGGAGCGGAGCCGCAGCAGCTCAGAGTTGAAGTCTCTCTGCCGTCTGTTCTCCATGTTCTCAGCCACAGACTTACTGAGCTTCTCTGCCCCTCTGAGTAGGACCGCTGCAGCTGTGCTCAGGGAGCGCTTCTTACTGATCAGCTGCAGGACCTGAGGGCTCTGGACACAAACTCTCTGTCAGAAGTCTTTCAGAAACAATGTTATATAATTTATGAAAGCTAAACATTAAAGTGTGTATGACAGGTTTTCAACACTCTCTAATTTTAGAGAATAATGAGTTTAGATGACCATGTTAACTTTTATTGTCTG